>PVJL010008468.1:0-66398 GCA_004026885.1 Lyroderma lyra
ATCTACCAGTTCTTAGGATACAACCCTGTAGTTACAGTGAGGGTTTTTGGAAATACCTGGTATTTATAGTTAGATTTTAATGGGGTGTCTTATTTGATACTGGCCACTGAACATATATCCAGATGAATCAGTTTGCCTAAGTGGTCAAAACACGAAGTCTCCCTCATAAGATGAGGATAAGCCATGGATATCACTAAATTCCTTTTAAAGCTAGAACCCTCTAGTAGGTGAAAAATGATTTCTTGGTAGACATGTTCACCCTAATTAAAAAAGAAAAAAATAATGATCCATCCTTCCACTGTTTTTTGTGTGTGTATCAGTCCCACAGGAGAACAGTCACCTTTATGTGCCTAATGGCACCTGTATAGGTGTTCAGGTGTGATAATTCAGGTAGAAAACCCACAAGATTTTGGATATGCATCAGAGGAAGGAGAAAAATCTCAGCCAACTGAGATTATATGCAGGTTATCTCAAAGGGAAGTGCAGAAAGTTGAGTTTAGATGGCAAACCCTCTCTGCTGAGATATATAGGATTCTTTTAAAATAACATGTGATCCCATATTTGAAATCACCTGTCACATGGTGCGCATCTGAAAACGTTGGAGAATTTAAGGCAAATTTGGCCTTTTCAGAATTCCCTCCAAGAAATGAAGGTTATTGACATAAAAAAATTACAATAAGTGTGTGTGTGTGTGTGTGTGTGTGAGAGAGAGAGAGAGAGAGAGAGAGAGAGAGAGAGAGAGAGAGAGATGGTGTATGAAAGAGACTACAAGATCTCATCCATATCTTCTCTTCCTCTTCTTTATAGGCACTTGGAAAACTACATTTCCAATCCATTTTTAGTAAGGAAGGGTCATGTGACTACTGATTGACACTGAGATGTAAGGAGAAGCATTGTCACATCCAGGTATTTGAAAGCCATTATGCCATTTCCATCCTTCCTATTCCATCCACAGCAAACACAACATTTCCTTGTTGAGATGGTGGAATTACCATCTTAAAATATCCCAGATCCCTGGTTGACCTGATAGGTGAGATCTCCTGTCTAACTGCATCTGAATTCATGTGCACAAAAAAAAAAAAATAAATGAACTTTTGTTATGTTAAGTCATTTGAATTTCAGTTTTTGTCCATTGCATCAGCTTGTAGTTACTCCAACTAATACACAACAACTTTATCTGCTGTTAGGTGTATTTAAATACTTTAATTACAAAGGTAATAGTGCAAATAGTGCATATACTCTATTGGAAAAAAACTTGTAAAAACAGATAATCTTCCTCTTTATAAAGTTCCTCCAAATTTTAGCCTCTTACTCAGAGATAATCATAACTAACATATTAGCATGGTTATCAAATTAAATTGCAAAGGGGGTAAATATTTTAAATCTTTATAAATATTGATAAAATTCCAAAACTGCTTTACCATTCATACTCTCAGAAATTACTGTGTGTATGTTCCACTCTCAAATATGTTTTATCATTCCTTTACATTTTGGTCAGAATTGTGGGTAAAAATATTGTCTCACTGTTGTTTTAATTTGTGTCTCCCCCCTTTTCTAATTAAGAATATTAACTTCATTCCTCATCTATATAAAACTAGATTTATGCAGTCATGTCCTGAGTAACAGGATTCCTCTGGGCATGACTTAAAATTCTGAAATTCATTGAAATGCCAACAAGACATTTTTTTATTTTGAGAAGCAAGGATTCAATCAAGACCCAGGGAAGTGGACCACTCAGGACATCCTCAGTGAGTGAGGGTCACTGGGAAGATTGAGAGGAGAGCAATTGCCAGAGTCTACATGAGAGACCACAAACAAAACCACACCCAGAGAGCCCCAGGCAGACAGACTGTAGGGGCTATGAATCCAGAGTTCAGTTCACATCCCAAAGGACAGAAGGTTGGGAAGGGTGGGGAGATATAGAACAGGAACATGAATAGGCTGGGAAAATCTCTGAATCATTTTCACCAGTTGGAAGTTGCAGGGTGATCTGAGTGGTCAGGCCTATCAGGTGAATGACCCAGAGGCATCCCAGACTCTCCTCCCTAATCTTGGAGGTCCCCTGCCTCTGTCAGGAAGAATATATCTGGCTCCCTGTATCATTTGGGTGAGCTACATCTCTTGACTATTCTAGCAGTGTCCCAGGGCTGGGAGTTGTCACCATGCCTGCTGTAGGCTGGGGACATTCTCCCCTAGCTACAGTGGAACCCTACATAGAGGTTGGAGCTATGTGAATGGGTGAAGTTGGTGACTGAGGACCAACAGCCAAGATGGATCAGGAATACCCATGAGCAGTGGAAGGGTTGTGCAGCTGCAAGGAGGATGAAATTGGAAGGGGAAAGCAGTGGGACTAATCACTTCAGACTGCAGATAAAGGACTGGGTGTGGACGTGCTTGGAAAACTTTCAGATGCAGTCTCTGATTCCCACTGCCTCCGAGGGTTTCTGAGATCTTGGCACACCAGAGGCAGGTGTTCTGTGGCTATGACTGTTCTGTGGCTAGTACCTAAGTTGCTACCAGGTACTGTCTGGGATACAAGATTGGCTCAAGATGCAGATGTTTTCAGAGTGGACAGAGAACCCATGGAGATGGCACCCTTCCCTGTGACCTTAACTTAGGGATACGTGGGGTTCAATGCAGCAAGCATGAGAGTTTTCGGAAGTTATAAACTAAGGTGGTACGGAGACTCTATAATGACTCTGAATTCTGGCATTTCTAACTAAGTAGAAGCTATTCCTTTCAGCTGAGATTGAGAATAAGGGAGAAAGAGATGGTGGAGTCTATGAAGAAAGGTATGGAGGATGTGATCAATGTGGACCATATAACTGGTGAACTTCTGCAGTGGGCAGTAGGATACATGGGTCTGTCTATCAGGAGAGGGGCCTGGGCTGCACATTAGGTTAGACTATCTTAATAGGAATCATTTGAAATTATAATAATAGCTTTAGGCATACTTAGTGGCCTACATGCTATAGGATGCCACCTCCCCTCCTGCAACCATAGTTAGAAACTAAAGTCACACAAAGATTAAATTTGGGGAAGACTTTAATGGAAGAAAGTACTCAACCAGAAAACCCAATTATAGAAAGTTTTCCTGTGTTTCAATAAATATATTCTGTGTAATAGTGGCTCATACATACAGTTACAATAATGGTGTTTCATTTTCACATCTATGTCTGATCACTTTTACGGACTTTATTCTTCACAGTCTTTGGCAATACTGAGTTTACTCTCTCAGCCTCCCCTAATATCCAGACACTTATCTCTTCAAACCTAGGGTGTGAGTTTTAGGCAGCTGGCAACTCTTCTATAACAAAAGTTGCTTGTAATATACAGAATGCGGCCTGAAGGCAACCTTGGACTCGGGTACCTAGAGGATGGGACTTCATCATGCATCATTTATTACTGGATAGTTGTCAAAATTTTAGTTGTAGGATGCTTATTCCAGTTGATTACTTCCATGCAAATCCAAACCATGAACATGAACAAGGCAGAGTACTCTGGTTGAAGTGAGAAATGTTAAGCGAAATAAGCCAGACAGAGAAAACCAAGAACCATATGACTTCACTCATATGTAAAATGTAAAACTGAAAGCAACAAAGAAAAAAAAAAAACTTATGGACACAGTCAATAGTTTAGTGGTTCTCTGGAAGCAAGTGGAGAGTGGGTATGAGAGGAGGGAGGAGGAGTCAAATATAAGGTGATAGAAAGAGAACTCACACTGGGTGGTGAACATATAATGCAACACATAGACAATGCACTGTAAAATTGTACACCTGGAACCTATGTAATTCTTGTTAACCGATGTCACCCCAGTAAGTCTAGAAATAAATACATAAGTAGATAGATAGATAGATAAAAGAAATGCAGTCCCAGAGTTCTGCCTACCCCCTCAAAGAAGTGAACCTTAACACCTAGCCACAAAACTCTGGGGTTCCCCTGAGCACAGCTTGGAAATCTCTTTGTCAGAAGACCATTCCTCAGACATAGACTTCCTCATGCTCTTGCACAGGTACTTGAAAGTTTGGATACCATTCTACCCAATGCACTGACTCCTAATTTTTGCTGTCTGGCTTTCCGGCACTGCCAACAACGAATGGTGCCTTAACTATTGCATTCTCAACATAAGTTATCATCCCATCTTTCATATTTCCCAAGCTTCTCATTGCCCACTCCCATCCTCCAACCCAACCTAGACACACATATAAGCACACACTATCTTCCTACCCACTTGGTTATTCTCTATTCTCAGCATGGGATTGACTACCCTACCTTCAATCTACCAGCCCCGTCTCTCCTTTCCAGCCCTGCCTTAAATTCTCATCTTGGAAAGAGGCCCCTTCTAGTGCCTTCACCTGGAAGCTCTTAGTTCCAAAAAACACCCATGTTTGCATCTTTTAAAAGTTTATTTCAGTCACATTTAAGCATCCTCAACAATAGCATGAAGCATGGCTTGTTCTATTTACATCTGATGTCTCTGCTCCCCTAGAACATGTTTTATTAATATTTACATTGCAAGATGTTTTATGTACTACTTCTATCATTTTCCTCAAAGAGGATAGTTGAATCTACAAATATAATTGTAGATGTGACTGTTTCTACTTTCAATTCTAACAGATTTTGTTTCATGTATTTTGAAGCTCTGCTTTTAGGTGAATATGAGCATCCACTTGGGATTTTTATGTCTTCTTGATGAATCCACTCTTCTATCACTATGTAATGTCCCTATTTGTCCCCATTAAATTTCCTTCTTATAAAATCAACTTTTTCTTATATTAATATGGTCACTCCAGCTTTCTATATTTCTCATTTTTAAAGTATCAAACAGCAAAATTCTTTTTTTTCTTTCATTGTACAGTTAAAAGTGGTGTATACCCATAGATTTCAGTATTCACAATCAGGATACAGAGCTATTCCATTACACACACATTCACCCAAAACTCTCATGTGCTATTCATTTTAAATTCATACTCTCCCCCACACTAGTATTACAAGAACTCTTAGAAGGACTTCTTTAAGATGCAAAACAAAAAGATAAAATATCTGAATAATAAAATGGCAATAACTACATATCTACCAACAATTACTTACAATATAAATGGATTAAATGTTCCAATCAAAAGATAGAGTGACTGAATGGATAAGAAAACAAGACCCTTACATACTCATATGCTGCCTACAAGAGACTCACTTCAGATCAAAATACACGCAGACTAAAAGTAAAGGTATGGGAGAAGGATATTTCATGAAAATGGAAATGAACAAACGAAAAAGCTGGGGTAGCAATACGTATACCAGACAAAATAGACTTTTAAAAAAGGCTATAACAAGAGACAAAATAGTACTCAGTCATCCCACTCCTGGATATTTATCTGAAGAAACCCCAAAAGCTACTTCAAAGGGATGTGTACATCCATATGTTCATTGTTGCACTGTTTACAATGATCAAGATGTGGAGGCAGCCTGGGTGTCAGCCGATGAATGGCAACCACCTTAATCTGTTTTTTATCACTGCAGCTCTGCCTTTTCAAGAATGCCATAGAGTTGGAAGAACAGGGAATGTAACTTATTTTTTCTTAGAATTACTTTTTAAGATTTTTATTAAAATATAGCTAACATATAATATTATATTATTTTCAGGGGCACACCATAGTTATTCAACATTTATATACCTAAAGAAGTGATCACCATGATAAGTTCAGCAGCCATCTGACACTGTACCATACTGTCACAATATTGTTGACTATTTCCTATGTTATACATAACATCCTCATGAATTATTTGTTTTATACAGGAAATTTGAACCTTTTATTCCCCTTCACTTATTCCCATGTATTTTAAATTTCAACTACAGTTGACATTTAATATTATTTTATATTAAGTTCAGATGCATAAGCATAAGTGGTTAGACATTTATATAATTTAAGAAGTTGATCCCCAGGACGGGTCTAGAACCCACCTGGTACTATGCATAGTTATTGCCATATTATTGACTGTATTCCCTATGCTGTATTTTACATCCCCATGACTATTTTATAACTCTCCATTTGTACTTCTTAATCCCTTCATCTTTTTCACCCTGCCCCCATTCCCCCTCACACTTACCACTCCAATAAATCTAGTACCCATCTGACATCATACATAGTTATTTCAATATTATTGACTATATTACACTACACTTCATATCCTCATGATTACTGTGTAACAACGAATTTGTATTTCTTAATTCCTTCACCTTTTTCACCTATCCCCAAACTCCCTCCCATGTGGAAACCACCAAAATGGTCTCTGTATCTATAAGTTTATTTCTGTCTTCTTTGTTTGTTTATTTTTTTCTTTAGTTTCTACATTGCATCTGTCTTTCTCTGTCTGAGATACTTCACTCAGCACAATACCCCCAGGTCCATTCATGCTGCTGCAGATAACAAGAACTCATTCCCATCTTGGTCCAGCAATATTCCATTGGATACATGTCGCATCTCCTCCTTATCCATTCATCTATGGACAGACACCCAGGCAGCCTCCATATCTTGACCATTGTAAACAATGATGCATTGAACATGTGGATGCACACATCCTTCAAAGTAGCTTTTGGAGTTTCTTCAGATAAATACCTAGGAGTGAGATAACTGAGTCCTTCCTTGTCTCTTGTTATAGCCTTTCTTTAAAGTATTTTGTCTGGTATACGTATTGCTACCCCAGCTTTTTTGTTTGTTCATTTCCATTTTCGTGAAATATCCTTCTCCCATACCTTTACTTTTAGTCTGCATGTATTTTGATCTAAAGTGAGTCTCTTATAGGCAGCATAGGAGTATGTAAGGGTCATGTTCTCTTATACATTCAGTCACACTATCTTTTGATTGGAACATTTAATCCATTTATATTGTAAGTAATTGTTGGTAGATATGTAGTTATTGCCATTTTATCATTCATATATTTGTTTTGCATCTTAAAGAAGTCCTTCTAAGAGTCCTTGTAATACTGGTTTGGTAGTGATGAACTCCTTTAGCTTTTGCTTGTCTGGGAAGTCTTTATCTGTTCTTCAATTTTAAATAATTTGATAAAGTAATCTTGGTTATAGATTCTTCCTTTTCATCACTGAATATTTCTTGCCAATCCCTTCTGATCTGTTGAGAAATCAGCTGTCTTTTGAGAGCTCTGTTGTAGGTAACTAAGTGCTTTACACTTGCTGAATTTAAGAATCTCTCTTTGTCTTTAAACTTCAGCATTTTAATTATGATATGTCTTGGTGTGGGCTGCTTTGGTTTCAATTTGTTTGGGACTCCTTGCTTCTTGGGTTTGTATATCTATTTCTTCTGCCAGGTTAGGGAAATTTTCCATCATCATTTTTTCAATCAGGTTTTCAATTCCTTTCTCTCTCTCTTCTTCTATAAATATTGGTATATGATATTGTCCCAGAGACTCCTTAAACTATTATATTTTTAGATGATTTTTGGGGGGGCTGTTCTGTTTGAGTGTTTTCTACCTTATCTTTTAAATCACTGATTTAATCTTCTGCTTCTTCTAATCTAATGTTGGTTCCCTTTAATGTATTTTTCATTTCAATTATTGTTTCATTATTTCTGATTGGTTATATTTTATGTTTTCTGTTTCTATTTTTATGTTTCCTATCTAGTTGTCCCTTGTGTGGGTTATGTGTATAATAGTTGAGCCTTGGTTGCTGTTTGCACATTAATGGAAGAGATTGACCCTGACTACAGTGGAGGAGCTATTGTGCAGGGGCTGACCCTACACAGCAAGATTCGCTTTTGCAAGGCTCTGGTGCCTGCCCAATCTTCCCTTTGCATGTGTCATCCTTGAAGGCAGCCGGGTGATGCTCTGGCTCAATCTTAAGCTAGCCACCAGGCATGCCTATCCCTGGGACCTTTTAGGATGGGCCCCACCACAGGCCAAGTTTAGCCACAGCCCACGCCTTTCCCAGGGCTACCTGGTCCCGTGCAGGGCCACGTGGCATGAGTCACAAAGCAATTCGTAGGTGGCCATCACCTTCACTGGGCTTGGAGGTGCCTTTAGAGGCCAAGACACAAACTGAGGCAGGCTGTGGCTAGTGCCAGGCTTAAGACTGCTCAACTAGAAGCACAGGACACACCTAGGTCTCATACTGTTTGTTTGAGTTTTGTGAACCTTTGAGAGATTTTTAGGAGTCCACAGCATGAGCCAAGACAGGTCATTTGTACACAAAAGCTATGAGAAATGGCTTGGGTGGATGCACAAGTTGGGTGGGGTGCAATCTTAGAAGATCACCAGGGCAGGGCAAGTTAACATTGTTAATCAGGTTGATGGAAACTCTGATATGGTGGCCACCTTCCTCTGCAGGCTGGGAAGTAAGGAGGGCTCAACGAAAAAACAGTGAATTCTGTCAGCTCCTCAATCTGGGAGAAAGCTGCCCCTCCAACCCTTGCTCTGAAGTCAGACAATTCATTTTCTTTCAGTATGTTCCTGAAGCCTTTCCAGCTGCTGCACCAGTGCTACAGCTCAGAGTGAGTGAGTCCATCAGTGAGTAAGTTTGTATACAAATCCTTTAAGAGTAATGCCTGTGACTGCAGCCATGCTCCACCTCATCCAGCCACAATCTTCTCTGGTTTTCACAGTCAGAAGTTATGCAGACTTCTATCCCTTTCACTAGAACTCTGAG
Source organism: Lyroderma lyra (assembly GCA_004026885.1). Classification (NCBI taxonomy): domain Eukaryota; kingdom Metazoa; phylum Chordata; class Mammalia; order Chiroptera; family Megadermatidae; genus Lyroderma; species Lyroderma lyra. The sequence goes on from PVJL010008468.1 coordinate 8,657, forward strand.
CTGGGGAGCCTGGTCAAGGTGGCTTCTTCTGCATGTCCTTAGTTGTAGAGTTTCAGTTCAACTAGATTTCAGGTGATTCTCAAAGGTGGTTGTTCTGTAGTGTAGTTGTAAGTTTGATGTGTTCATGACAGAAAGTAAGCACAGTGTTTGCCTACTCTGCCATCTTGATTAGAAATCCTTGAGAATGTAACTTACTAAGACTTATTTCCTTCACTCAGGAAATTTCATTTGAGAGTTACCCAAATTGTTGTATGCATCATTAGTTCATTCTTTTTTGTTGCTGAGTAGTAATCCCATTGTATGGATGCACCACAGTTTGTTCATTCATTCAGCTATGGAAAGACATTTAGTAAATATGGATAGATTTTGGCAAACATAAATAGAGCTTCTATAAACATTTATGTATAGATTTTTATATGGACATACATTTTATTTCTTCCATGACTGGCCTTGCTGAGTCATATGGTACATGTATGTTTAGAAGAAATTACCAAGTTATTTTCCACAGAGTTTGTGCCATTTTACATTTCTAGCAGTAATGTATGACAGTTCAAATTGCTCTTCATCCTAGCTAACACTTAGCAATGTCAGTTCTATCAATCATGGAAAGAGAGGTATTGAAGTCTCCCAATATAATTGTGAATTTGTAAATTTCACTTATAAGTTTCTGCTTCATTTATTTTGAAACTGTGTTATTAAGTGCATGCACATTTAAGATTAATATGTCTTCTTAGTTTATTGACTTCTTTATTATTGTAAAATGGCTATTTTTAATTCCTAATAAATACCTTGTTCTGGTACTTATTTTACCTGATAGTAGTATAGCTAATCCATGGTATATCATTTATTCTTTGATTTTTTATTTATCTGTTTCCTCATATTTAATGTAGAATTTTAGAGACATTTAATTAGATCATGATTCTTTTATTCAATATCACAATCTTTGCTTTTTAATTGGAGGCTTTAGCCTAACCAAATGTTATATAATCTCTCCAGAAGAAAGCTATATCCAATGACTGGCTGGTCATTGCAGGTGTGTAAATACTGGGCCTCAATTCAGGATAACTTTGAAGGGCCATGCCATCTACAGGGTTCCCCATGGCATCGGATGAAGTCTCTATCGTGACTGAGTCCCAGATCAACTCTCTCTTTGCTACTTCTCCATCCCTACTTTTTTCATTCTCTTGCAGGTGCTGTTCATGAAAGTATTTCTAATAATCTCCCTATATACAAATTTCTCAAGAATCTGACCAAACCTGGGCAATTTTTAAATAGATTTAAACATACACCAACCCTATATCCCAGAAATTCTACTTCTAAGTATTTTTTCCAAAATAAATGAGATCATATGTCTAAAGAAATATTTATGTAAGAATGTTCATAGTAGAGTCATAACAGCCCCAAGTGGAAACAATCTTAGTATCTTTTAACAGGTAAATAGCTAAACAAATTTTGATATATCCTTACAATGGAATTCAGCAATAAGAATGAATAAAATTCTGATACATGCATCACAGTGAATGGATCTCAAAAACATTATGTTGAGGGAAAGAATTCTGGCACAGTGACAAACATATTACATGATTCCAATTATATAAAGTTTGAAAACACGCAAAACTAATCTATAGTGATGGAAATCAGAATTGTGGTTTCCTTGGATGAGGGAAGATTGAATGATAAATGGAATAGAGGAACTTCCTGAGGTCATGGGAAAGGTCTATGACTTGATTTTAGTGATGGACACACAAGCATACGCACTTGTCAAAACTCATATAACTGTGAATTTAAAATCTATGCAAGTTATTTTCTTAAATTAAACCTGAATAAAAAGTGTAAAACTCTGTTGAAAGTAAACAATATTGCTAATAAATGTATTGGAACTTAGTAAAACTGAAAGAAAAAAAGAAAATGATTATCACAAACCCACCTTTTAGTGTGGAGGAAGCTGGTTATGATTCACATGGGGGTCTCCTGCATTGCTGGTAATATTGTATATCTAGACCTGTGTGGTGATTATATGGGTATTAGCTACATAATCACTGCTAAACTGTATGTATATGTAGTTAGCTGTATGTATATTTCACAGTTATAAAAATATATTTAAAATGAATATATTTAACAAAGGATTGGTATCCAGAATATATAAGGAAATTCCATAAACTAACAAGAAAAAGACAACTTACTATAAAAATGGGCAAAATAAATAGGAGTTTCACATAAAAAGAAGTACAAATGGTCCATAGACATTTTTAAACAGCTTTATTGAGATATAATTTACATACCATATAATTCATCCATTTAAACTGTACAATTCAATTTTTCAGTATTTATTTACTTGTTAGTTATCAATCCTCTCTCTCTCTCTCTCTCTCTCTCTCTCTCTCTCACACACACACACACACACACACACACACACACACTGTTCACTTCCTGTGTCCTGATATCTAGAATGTTGCCTCACAATAGTTGACCCTCAATAAATATGTTGTAACTGACTGCAGTGAAGGTAGTAGAGATGGAGAGAAGAGATTTGATTTGAGGAATTTCTAAGACCTGGAGATAGATGAGTTATGGGGACTGAAGTAGAGGGATGTGTCATTGATGACTCCCAGATTTCTGGTTTGGATCATTCAGTGGTTGGTGATTTCAATAACAGAGATATAGAACATCAGAGGCAGAGCAGGACTGAAGGCTCCAAACAACTGGAGGAGAATGGCATGTTATAGTGAGAAGAGCACAGAGCTGTAAGGCAACAAAATTGGGTTATAGTCCTGATTTTCCCATGTGACTCTAATCGGGCCACTGCCCAATTCTGGGCCCTTTTTTTATTTTGTTTTGTGACTTGATAAATTTGTGCTATACAATTTTTGGTATAGACATACAGATTTTGATAAGTATTTCAAGACATACAATCTGATCACAAAGGTATGTTACATTGAGTCCATACCCCTTAACTAGCCTCCAGCCAGCAGGTAGTACAAAACTGTCACTAACATCAAAGCTTCATAGGGATGTCTGGGATTTCCAGAGTATGGTGCACAGAAGCTTGCAAGCAAGTCTCTCACCTACACTCAGCCTAGAAGGTACATAGGTTTGTTCTTCTTTTGCCATTCCTGCCCACACTATGCACTTTTGTGTCCAGAAAAGCCAGGTGAGGGCAGCTGCTTACTTACTCCTGCCACTTGTCTAAAATTCCTTGCCCAGCAGTGACGATGAATTCACCAAAGGTGCTTATATGTTTATAAATTCATATTTATATAAATTATAGTTATAATATGTTATAAATTATATTTATAAATCTGCATACATCATACTTTTACATAAGATATAAAAATGACTTTATTTATAATATAATTTCTTTTATATTCATATATACAAAACAAGAACAATGATGGCAATTACAATAATGATCATGATGAAGAAAATGCTTAATTTCAGAAGAATAGAAACAAGGCAAAATAACTGGACAACAATAACATATAAGATGGGGAAAGGCAGAAAGAATTAAAATGTTATAAAATCTTTGTGCAGTTTGAGAGTAGTGTAGATATGCTGATTAATTTTAAATTTTGTTTAGTTAATTGTTGAATACCCAAGGGCAAAACACTAGAAAAATGTGTAACTTCCAAACCAGTAGAAGTGAAAAGAAGGAATTAATTTTTTTAAAAATTTGACTAATCTAATAGATAGCAGGAAAAGAGAAAAAAGAAGCACAGAAACAGAAAGCATAAAATAAGATGATAGAAATCAATGCACATATGCCAATAATTACAATAAATGGAAACAGAAAGAAGGTAGAGTGATGAGTTTTCCTTGGGCAATGCCCACACCACTCCCACCAGCAAGAGGTAGTAAGAGAACAGCGCTTTTCCCAACTCTGGATTCAGCCTGCTGGGACCCATGGTCTCCCAGGGTCCTGCCACCTGGCCAAGCCTACCTGTGCAAAGGAGGGTACATTGAGTCATATGGGACCCATTAGTAGGGCTACCAGAGCTTCTTTTAGGAATTGAGGGGACAGAAGGGACACAGGTTTGGCCCTAGACTTCTTCCTTTCTTTGAAACTTGGCTCCTTCGCAGTTGTTATTCTTTATCTTCTGTTTTCATAAACACTGCCTGCCACATAGCATTTTAGTTAAATTACTGTAACCTCATCTCCAATGTTTTCTGTTGCTAAATACAATGGATACTTTGCAGTTCTTTCCTCATTGGATAATTCTGCAGGATGTGACAATGATGGTGGCAGAGGGTGTCCCTAGAAATGCTTGATATGCACAGTGATTTTATTCCACAGTGCTGGAGGTAGGAAGCAGGGTTTCTTGCAGTGGACCCAGAGAAGAAACATGAAGCAAAGGTTCTAAGAAGAGGATGCCTCTTCCTGAGGGTGAGACTACCTTAGCAGAGAGAAGTGGCAACATTCATATCTGGTCCTGCTGACTCTCTACTTTTAGCCACCTGGTTGCCTCTGCAGAGAGCCTGATGGCATGCTGCCACAAGCACTCTGCCCTAGAGCAGTCTGGCTACAGAAGGTATCCCAAAGAGGAGCCACTGCTGACTGCTTTCTCCACTGGCCCTCCCAGTGGACCCTGTTTCCTCAAGCCCATTGGGGACCCTCTTCCCCTCACTAACTAAACCAGTGTGCAACTGATGCCTAGATCCAGAGTCCCGACTTCCAAATCCAGAAGTCCAAGCTAACGTGGGGAGAAGACAGCAGTGCCTCAGCCGATGTGAGAAAAGATCACTTGTGGGGAGGACTGTGTGAAAGCCCCACACCTGCACTCTGCATCTTTTGGCTATCATCTCAGTCATCAGATAGATCTCAAGTAAAAAAATCAATTCAATCAAATTTCTCCCCTCCTTAAACCTTCCAGTGGCTCCCTACTTTCCTCACAATAAAGTCCAAACCCCTTTCCATGGCCCCTCAAGAGGATGTTGGGCCCCTATCCGGACTTGCCTCCTGCCACTCTCACCATTGGCTGCAATCTGAGGGCCAAGGCTCCCCCATCCCTCAAATGTTCTTATTTGTCATTCTGGGGGCCCCTATATACACTGCATTTTTGCCCTTGAGCTTCTGTGGTCTATAAGGGCCATCCTGTGCATGAGATCAGACATACCAGGCCCCCTCTTATGATGACCCAATTATGGGATTGTGGGGTAACTCCGTCTCTAGATTTTCTTCCCCAGATACTTAACTAAGAAGCCACTAAGGCTGCATTGATCTCCACTCAGCCTGCAAGACACAAGAATCTGGAAGGTGAGAAGGCTGGAAGGTCTGAGAACCAAGAGCTGTCAGCAGATCTCTCAGGGCCTTCCAAAGAGTTCCGTATAGGAGGATTCCCTGTTATGGGCATCCTTCCCCAATATCCCATGAGGCAGTTGGGTTATGCAGATCATTTGCCCATGATACCAGCTGACTTATTCTTAGGTGGCAGGACCATGCAGGGAGGTTGTTGATCCCCCGCTACACCCCTGCCAGGATCCATGGTCACCTTCTCCTCTGACAAGGCGTATTCAAGCCAGGAGTCTTCCTCTTCCTTTCCCTCATATCTTTTTAATTGTGATAAAATACCCATAACATAAACTTTGCTATCGGAACCATGTTTAAGTGTACAGCTCAGTGGTATTAAACACCTTCACATTGCTGTGCACCCATCACCACCACTTACCTTCCAGGACTCTTTTCGTCTTGCAAAACTGAAACTCTGTCCCATTAACTCCCCATCCCCTCACCCCAGCCCCTGGCAACCCTTCTACTTTCTTTCGCTATGAATCTGACTCCTCCAGGGACCTCACACAAGTGGAATCATACAGTGTTTGTCTTGTTTTTGGCTTCTTTCATTTAGCATAATGTCTTTAAGATTCATCCATGTTGTAGCATGTATCAGAATTTCCTTCTTTTTTATGCCTGAATAATATTCCATAATATGGACATATTGCATTTTGTTTAACCATTCACCAATTGATGGGCATTTGGGTTGTTTCCACCTTTTGCTTATTGTGAACAATGCTGTTATAAACTTGGGTGAACAGACATCTGTTCAAGATCCTACTTTCAATTTTCTTGGGTATATATCCAGCAGCGGATTTTGCTGAATTAATATAATCGTTCTCCACATTCTTGTCAACACTTTGTATTTCCTGTTTCCTTTTTTTATAGTAGCTATCCTAATGAGTGTGAAATGGTACCTCATGCTGATTTTAATTTCCATTTTCCTGATAATTAGTGATGTTGATCATCTTTTCATGTGTTTATTGGCTGTTTCTATATCTTCTTTGGAGAAATGTTTCAATTGAGCCCTGTGCCCATTTTTTAATCAGGTTGTTTCTTTTGTTGTTGCTCAGTTGTAAAAGTTCTTCATATATTCTGAATATTAACCTCTTTTAAAACATATGATTTGCAAATATTCTCTTCCATTCCATAGGTTGCCTTTTCACTCTGTTGTTTCTATTGATGCACAGAGCTTTTTAAATTTTGATGTAGTCTAATTATCTGTTGTTTTGTTGCCTGCTTTTGATGTCATACCCAAGAAATCATTGCATCTCCAAAGTCATGAGGTTCCCCATCCCCCTGCTTTCTTCTAAGAGTTTTAAAGTTCTAGCACCTATGTTTAGGTCTTCGATCCATTTTGAGTTCATTTTTGTGTATGGTATAAGATGAGAGTCCAGCTTCACTCTTTGGCGTATAGATACCCAGTTGCTCCAAGACCATTTTTTGAAATTCCTCAGCTCTTAAAGGAAGAAATAACGAAGAATAGGATGCCTGAAAGTTACTGGATGACTGAACAAGGCCTTTCCTCTACCTGAGCCACTCACTTGCTCAAGGTACCTGGCTAAGTTACTCGGCTCTTACTCTTTCATCATTTTTCATTTATTCATTCATTCATTCATTCATTCATACAGCACATAATTTCCAATCTCAGAGCTCACAATTTATGCAGAATTTAGAGGGTCTGTGGAATTAGATGGGGAAAGAATATTCTTTATATTCACTAACTTCTACCTGAAGTTTAGCATTATAGATAATAAATGCTGGCAACCACCCACAGGAAGATTGGCAGGCAGTAACTATGACATTTTCACCAAGAGAAATCCCTTATATTTTCATATCATGTTACCGTGGCAGCAACTCTCTCCAAATACCCTTTACCAGTACTTACACTTGCCATTACTTACAAATTACAGTAATTATTAGACCTGCCACTCTTTCTTATTAATTAATGCATCAAAGAACATACACATATATTTTACAAAGTCACAATTGGGATTTCTAAAAGATTTTGATAACTGCATTTCAATTTTAAAAAAGCTTTCCTTTGTCATCCTACCTATTTTGTTTCATACATTCAAAAACATTATTCTGAGAAAGAGTTCCACAGCTTTTCCCAGAAGATCAAAGAAAAGGTTAAGATGCTCTGTCCTACGTTGGTTGCTGGGGACATAGTCTCGGTCAGATCCCAGCTGCTAGGAGTGGGAGGGCATATAGATGTATAGAAACAACACAGTATTGTGATTTCTGTGCTAAAAGCACCAGCAGACTATGCATCTCCAAGTTAAGTAGCCATTTCTTGGAGCTCTATGTATAATGAGTAGATCATCTACTCATTACCCTTGAGGAGTAGTCCTGCCCCAGCGACCTGTTTGACCCTCTTTATGCAGGTAAAGGGATTCAGAGGATGCAGCCCTGCCTCCTTGGCAACAGAACATCAGCTCCCCTTTCTCCTCTTTTGCTAACACCAGATATATTCAGCTGTAGAATCGGAGATGCTCCCTGTGCTTTGGTAGCTATGGAAATCCCAGAGTTTCCCTAGCAACAGCTCTGATTCAGCTTTGTTGCTAGGGAACGCTGGGATTTCCTAAGCTACTACATGAACAAGACTGCTTAGTCCTTGGACAGAGTCATGAGCACAGTTGTGGGTCTGAGCCCCAGGGAATAGATGATTCCTTTTGGACTCTGATCTTTTCAGAGCACCCTGGCCTCATAGACCAGTTGAAAGGAGGATGAGGAGGGTGCTGTAGAGTAAGCAAATGAATTAGGAAAGTACAAATGAGTCCAACAGATGCCAGGAAATAGAAGACACTGGTTTTGGGGAAACTCTTCAATCTTCAAGATCAACACTTGGTTGTTTGTACAAAAGTATAATGTAGCACACATCTGCTTGGTTTTAAGAGAAGGCCCAAGGTTAGAACTAAGGTCAGCCTTATGGCCGTGCAATCTAGGCAGACCAACAGAACCCCATGCTTAGACGGGTTCTACATGCTTAATATAATGCTCTATTTTCACCCTCTTGAAATCTGATTTTTGAACAAAAGCTGTGAATTTTTATTTTGCATTGAGCTCTGCAAATTATGTAGCCAGTCTTCATTTTAAACCCATTTTGCAAAGGACAAAACTGACCCATAGTGAACAGATGTAATTAGCCCAAGTTCACATGTCAGAAAGCATACCTTAGGTTCCTCTGTATTTACCCTTATCTTCTTTCAGACACCAGCAGCTAGAGAGCCTTGACCCAAACAGGCCTTCAGCATAAGAAGGCACTCTTGGGTTCCCCATGGCAGAAAGATAGGGATAGCCAGAATCATGGTTCTCTCACTTATTCTAGTGATTAACCAGAGAGCTGGAAAAAGCAAGGCTTCAGGGAACATACAGACACATACAGAGGGAAGACCATGTGAGGACACAGGGAGAAGACAGACACTTGCAAGCCATGGAGAAAAGCCTCAGGAGAACCAACCCTGTTGACACCTTAATCTCATATTTCCCAACCTTTAGAAATAGAAGACAATACAGTTTTGTTGTTTAAACCCTCCAGTCTGTGGTACTTTGTTATGGCAACTCCAGAAGACTAATTTAATATCCTCCACTGTTCCTATTCTTATGTGGTTGACTATCTCTATCTCACACAGGAGGTACCAGAGACTCTGAGGGGTTAAGTACCTTGCTTAGGGTCACACAAGCTACCACAAAGCCATGCCACGACCCGGACTCAGCTTCACTTCACCACAAAGCCTGTGTTTATTACTCTGCCAGGCCGGTGTGTTGCACCCAAGCTCACTCAACTCAGAAAAACCAGAGCCCTTTCCTGAGTATACCCTTATATCTGCTGCTCTGTGGGCTCAGGGATTTCTGGCACAGCTCTTCTGCCCCCAGGCCTATGACCAGCACATTTCTGTCTGGGATTCCATTTTCTCAAAGATTCCTGGTGGTGGTTACCTATGCCCTAGGCTGATAACATTGCCCTGGCTGGATCCTTTCACAGAGGGACTCTAAGGCTATATTGACATTTGCTATCCTACAGACCAAATAAAAGAGTAGATAAGAAAGGACTTGGAAAAGTGTCACAGAGCAAAGTGGCAGCTGCATGGGGTCTCTAAATTCTCAGCACTAGGAGGACACCTTCCTTTAGGGTTAAAATGGTTGTAGTAGGAAATCCCAGATTCTCTCTCTGTCTTACTTTGTGACTCTCTCCTTTCATCCCTGAGGCAGCGAAATATCTCCCTAAGCAAAGAGCTATCTACCCAGACAAAAACCACATCACACCCCTGGAATACAAAAGCAACTGCTGGTAGTTAAGGGGAGTTTGCTTCTTTTTACTTTTTAAAACAATTTTAAGCTAACATGGCTTTTTCGAGGTTTAATGCACACACAATAAATTTCACAGATTGTTAGTGTAAAGCTTGATGAGAGATTTAACAAATGTACACTCCCATGTGATCATCCAGGTCAAAATGGTAGTTGTGGTTTTAAATAGAAATTCCCAGCTCTCTGCTAGAAGGTTTCCATGCACAATGTTTCTTTACTCTAGCCACGCCAGGTATTGAGCCTGAGGATGCAGAATTGAGGCACAAGGTGAGTGGAGCAGACGACTTTGCTAACCTAGCAGGATTAGAGCTATAATGGAGAATATAGGTCTTGGGAGAGCACAGAGAGGTGTACAGATTCAGCCAGGGCTAGTTATAAAAGATTCCCAAAGAGTGTGTGACAGGTAAGCTGCATCTTGTAGGATAAGAATGATTCTGCTAGGAAGAGATGAGAAATAAGTAAACATTGTGGATACGAGCATGTATAAAGTCTTGCGAGTATCCCAGGAGAAAAAGTGCAGAGTAAATACAACATAGGATGGCTCACAGAGTACCAATTGAGGTCAGAAAAAAAGATATGATTACAGAGAAATGAAACTGAGCTTCTTGTCTGACTTGGAAACTGTTTCTGAGATCAGAACACTCAGTGCCTGTCTGGTGGTCATGTCAGGCTTTATTGCTTGTAATCAAAGACTGCTGCACAATACATGAAACAAAGCACAGAGATAGTTTGATTCTCATAGCAACGTCTAGAACAAATGTGAATCTCTGCCTGAAAAGTGACAGTACAAAGCAAGTTACATAAATAGAATTATTTGTCTAATAGCTCCCAGCACGAATTGATCCAGGGTATCTACGATCAGCTGAGAAATGGTGTTTAAAACCTAAATGTATGTTTCACTTCATTATCCCAACATTTCGTTTTCTTCCTCTTTAAACATCTGTTTTATTTTGTAACCATAATGTATCTTTTTAAGCTGCCTTAAATTCTTTCCAAAAAAAGAAAAGTCTACACACATAGATGACCACATACATACATGCATCAGAAACACACTGTTATTTCACAGCATTCATGTTGTACACCAAATTACTATGTACACTTAAGTCTGTTTCAAGACCATTTCCTCTGTTCCAATTGTCATTTATTTGATCCTGGCACTATATCACGCTGTTTTTATTTACTGTGCTTCCTTCCCTTTAAACCAGTGCTGTCCAACCTTTTGGCTTCCCTTGGTCACAGTGGAAGAAGAATTATCTTGGGCCATACATAAAATACACTCACACTAATGATAGCTGATGAGCTAAAAAAAAATAATCACAAAAATTTCATAATGTTCTTAAGAAAGTTTATGAATTGGTGTGGGACCACATTCAAAGCTGTCCCAGGCCACATGCGGCCCACAGGCCAAGGGTTGAACAAGCTTGCTTTAAACATTCAAATATTCTCAAGTCTCTCCCATTTTAAAAAAAAATACAATTCTCCCCATGGCACTTTGGCATGACCACCAGTTACTCTTTCTCTTCTTAGCATTTTACAGAAATTTCTCAAATGCTTTTTACATATATTCCTCTACTTTGTCACCCACATTTCACCACTAAGCCACCACAATCTGATTTCCACAGAAATTTCTCTTGGGAAAGTCTTTCTGTTGACACACTCTCCCCTTGCTTCTGGGAGATTCCATTCCCTTGTGTTTTCTGCAGTCACTGTCCTTATTTTACTCTCCTTGATTTACCTCTACTCCCCTTCCCATTTATTACACACCGAAGCTCCTGGGACTTCAGTCCGGGGTGGCCTTCTCTTAGCACACCCACTACACAGTTAGTTGCCCTAGAAGTGCTACCCACATCTGTAACATAGGTGATGCTACATGTTCATCAAACATCATTTCCTTTTTTCTCCTTTGCTTGCAGCTAAAACACATTTCCCAGAATCCCATGTGATTCAGTGTAGTCATGTGACTGAGTTCTGGGCAATGGGATATGGGAAAAAGAGAGAATGACACTTGCAGGGCTGGCCACTCAAACCTCACTTGTGGCCTTTCAAGCAGGCCTCTCTCTTCATTCATCTGCCACTCAGGTGCGAAGAAGCCAGTGCAGACCTTGGAGGGCCTAGGGGCCTCCTGAGCTACTGGGCAGAAGGAAGCTGAGTCCCTAATAGCCTGTGTGGAGCAGAGCCCAACCTTCACTACAACTCACCCCCACCCGTTGGCTTTGAACCATAGCATGAGTAAAAAAATAACCCTTTGCTGAGTCAGCTCACTGAGATACAGAGATTGTTTTATAGAGCATTTAGCCTGTCCCAACTAATACACTATCTCTATGCTAATAACAATGACAAATATGAATTCCAGGCCTATATATATATTATGCATTAAATAATTTACAATGGTGATCAAAATGATAGGTTAAAGAATGTTTTTAAAGTTGATTATTTGCAAGTCATAGAAATTCATTAATTCATTTGACAAATACTTATTGAGTGCCTACTATACACCAAACACTGTTCTAGGCTCTAGGATTGCAATGATGAGCCAAAATAGATCCAGTTCTCACTCTCACAGAGTTCAGCATAAACTGGATGACAGCAAATCCTCACATTTGCTTATTATATTCCAACTGTCAGAAACTTCCTCAGCTGCTTCATACAAGCACACCCATAAAACTGAAGCTGTATAGTCCTTAGAAGCCACTATTTTACCCTTTGTAAAAGGATACAACTGAATCTAATAGTACAACATCCCTTTTTCTGAAGAATTTTTCAGGGATTTTTTATTGTGATAAAATATACATAACATAATATGTATAATTTTGATCATTCGTAAGCATACAATTCAGTGACATTAAATATATTTACAATGTTATATAACCATCACCACTATCTATACTCAAACCTTTTTCATCATTCCCAACAAACGCCCTGCACTCATTAAATAATAGCACTCCTTTCCCCGTTCCCCCCACCCCTGGTAATTTCTGTTCTACTTTCTATCTCTATGTATTTGCCTATTCTAGGTATGTCATTTAAGTGGAATCATATAGTATTTGGCCTTCTGTGTATGTTATTTTTTTTTAACTGAGCATAACGTTTTCAGAGTCCATCCATGTTGGAGCATATATCAAAATATAATTCCTTTTTATAGCTGAATAATATTCCATTGCATATATATACCACCCTTTTTTATTCATCTGTTGACAGACACTTGAGTTGCCACCTTTTGACTATTATGAATAATGTTGCTATGAACATGGGTATACAAATATCTTTTCAAGTCCCCACTTTCAATTCTTTAGTGATACACCTAACAGTGGAATTGTAAAGTCATATAGTAGTTCAACACTTAACCTTCTGAGAAATCATCAAACTGTTTTCCACAGTGGCTACATCATTTTACATTCCCACCAGCAATATATCAGGGTTCCAATGTCTCCACATTCCTTGCCAACACTTGCTATTTTCTGTTTGCTTTTTCTTAATTATAGCCATCCTACTATATGTAAACTGTTTCTTAATAATTTTTAAAAATATAAAATTATATATGAATACAATCTTGTTTTAAGAAATTCAAACTCAGAACAGAATAAAAAGAGGAAGTCCATTTCAATGCAGCTCCTTCCAAGAGCCTTCCTCTCTCCAGAGATAACTAACGTTAAAATTTTGGTGTCCATTCGTCCACACCTTTTCTTCATGTATATTCTTACATAGGTATGAATGTAAAATGGGAAATAATGTATATGCATTATGCATACATTATAGAAGTAATGTCAGTTTCCATCCTTCTTTCCATTCATTCCACTTTTTTTTTCTGTAGGAGAAGTTCCATCTCTGATACTTTTCCATATAGCATACCCCATTGGTTATAATGCAATCTTTGATTTCTAGGAAGTGTAAGCTGTGTTGAGTAATTTTGTCACAAGCAGCAGAGCTTTAGTGTCCATCTCATACAGAATGCATCTTCTAGCCTGTTCTTCTCCAGTCACATATACCAACACAAGATGACTTTCTCCTATCACATATACCAACAGCTATGCTCTTTGTTCTTTCTGAAATTACCTGCTTTTGTCGGGAAAAAACAACAATCAGAAAGATTTTCTCCCTTTTGAAGAAAATATCTAGCTGTCCAGTAGTTCCAAACAGGAACAGGCCGTGTTTGATGTGAGCTCGCCCCCTGCTGGCTGTATTAGTCAGGGTTCTCCAGAGAAATAGGACCAATGAAGTGGTGGGTGGAGATCGATTTATTATAAGGAATTGACTCACAGGATTATGGAGGCTGACTAATTTCTAGATTGTTCTTCACTCACACCAAGCCCACTGCTGCCCCAGGGCCTTTGCAATTGCTGTTTCCTCTGCCTGGATACTCTTTCCCCAGACCTCCACACAGCTTTGGGTCTTTCTTGAATGCCATCTCCATAGTTAGGCCTTCCCTGACGACCCTGTGTAAAATAGTACACTCTCCATATTTTTCTATCCCATCCACCTGCTTTATTTTATTGACATTTTTTTCTTTCTGTCTCCTTCACTAGAATATAAATCCCATGAGGCCAGGGACAGCATTTTTTCACTTCAGGGCTTGGGTCATTAAATATTTGCTGAATGAATGGATAAATAAATAAGGGCAAAATGCAAGGGGGACCCCAAAAAATGGAATTTATTTATAAAAAATTGTGTATTTATTCTTACATGTTTAAACTTTAGTCACTTTCAAAGTACTCTTCATTTGATGCAATATACCTATCAAGATGCTTTTTCCACTGTTCGAAACAGTTTTTGTACTTGTCTATTTTGATGCTTTTTAGTGCTTCTGTTCTTTTTTTGATTCACCTATTTGCTCAGGGCGACATCAGGTGAATAGGAAAGATGAGGCATGGTGTGGCTTTGCCATTTTTGGTAAAAAACGTGTGGGCAAGTGCATTGTCACGTCGCATGTTGTTTGTGTAAATTACCCATCATGAAATGGACAAACATATTAAAAGAACCATCAAAAAAATTTGTTGAAGCCTAATGCAGCCTCTGCCAACAAGGCCAGCATGTACAGTGATGCAGATGGGTTCCTAGAACGTTCACCTAGCACGGGAAACCTGTACTACAAGGTGTCCACCCTCCAAAAGATAATTCCAGGTTTTTTGGGTCCCCCCTCATATAGAAGAAAAAAACAGATCTAATGATGGATTTAAGAAAATGCAATGGTGTAGATTCCAAAAAAATAATTTCAGGGAGGCTAAAGTTGCAAATGGATTGAAGCTTTAAAAAAAAAACCTCCTGAAGATAGAAAAGTAAAAGGCCTTTCAGTGGATATAAAGAGGGGAAAGAGCAAGTTCTTGGAAGAAAATAAATCCTCTTCTGTGGCATTTTCCTTCAGGGAGACTGATTTTCAAGCAAAAAAAAAAAAAAAGATGGAGGGGAGGGAAGGGAGATGGCAGAAAATCCAAGTGAATAGTGAGGTTGCTGGATCCTGGAGACTCCAAGGAGTCAGTGACTGCAGGAGGCCTAGACAGGGGCAGAGACAGCTTCATAGAGCTCCCCAGGCCCCAGAGCAATGGGTAAGTGGCAGTTTCAGGCCCTGGGGCACAGTAGGCAGGGCCAGGAAACAGACAGACTTCAGTGAATGCCTGCAAGAACAGAGGGTGTCAACACCAGGTGCTATACCACACACACACACACACACACACACACACACACACACACACACACACATTGGATGGCACAATCCTATGGGTTTGCATCATTTTCTCCATGTCCCCATTGTCAATGTCCAACTCCAGGGCAGTAGGTCTGAATCATTTTTGGTTCACCGACTTATTGAACAAATCTGATGAAAATTGCCCACTTGTCTATACCTAAAAATTGTGCATGTTGTTTCAGGAGATTTAACAACCTCTTCCAGGTAATTCATGGATCTCTGAAATGTAAGTTTTCCAGGTGAGGAATCCTTATTCTACTGGTATACCCATAGCTTGTACCACTGGGATTAATGATAGAACTCCTGAACCCTATAGTTGAGAATTGCAGTCAAATTCTGAATTTATTCATTAAACAATTATTTATTAAATGCTATTATACCATATGCCAGGGTCTATTCTAAGCTCTTGAGATATATTAGCTTATTTAAACCTCAAAGCTATCCTTGAGGTGAGTTCTGAGGTCCTGGGGATTAGGACTCCCATATATCTTTTATTTAAAGTTCATGGCTACCCTTGAGTTCTATCAATAAGCCCCTTTTGACAGATGAAACCAATGAGGTAACATGCCAGGAGTCACACAAAGGCACTTCATTAGTCCAGCTCTTCATAGTTACTCATGGTGCCCCTCACGAGGTTGGTGTCAGTTCTTTCAGATATCCAGGTCCATCCTGAAAGCATTTCTTTTTAACTGTGTAGAGCAGTTATAAACAACAAGCCTCCCATTCCCCACCATCCAAGGCTCTATCACCTGCCTCTACTCACTCATCATTCCCAAGGTTTTTTTTTGTTTTGTTTTGTTTTGTTTTTTTGCTTTTTGGTATGTGGGTAGCTCCCTGGCTGGGAATCGAACCCAGGCCACAACGCCGAAGCCTTAAGCCACTGCACCACCAGGGAACTCCCCCCAAAGTTTTCTGATTCAATTTGTAGACATCAACATATCTGTTGGACATCTTCATATGAGGGATTGCACAAATACTTTTCCACACACCGTCTCACAAGGAGATGGCCTCACATCCATTTACAAATTTTCAGGTGGCAATACCATGCACCCTCATGTGCTCATGGGTGTCTCAGGAGAGGCCATATCAGATGTCCATGGAGCTAGGAGTTCCGCAGTGGGGATTTCAAAGCCAGGCTTTATTTTCTCAACATTACCATATGCACTTCAGAATACTAGGGGGAACAAAAGAAGTTTTGTGCAAGTTTGTTGGGGCTGACTAAATAAAGCACCCCAGCTGATAACTTAAACCACAAAAGTGCATTGACTCCTTGTTCTACAGGCCGGAAGCCCAAATTCAAGGTGTCAGCAGGATAGGTTCCTTCTCAGGCTGTGAGGGAGAACCTTTTCTAGGTCTCTGTCCTTGGCTTGCAGATGGCTGTCTTCTCTCTGTGCCCTCAATTATCTTCCCTCTATGCATGCCTCTGTGTCCAAATTGTCCCTTTTTATAAGGACACCTGTCATATTGAATCAGGGCCCACCCTAAGGACCTCATTAAAACTTGGTAAATATCCTGTCCTTCAAAACAGTTACATTCTGACATAGTGGGGATTAGGACTCCCAGATATATTTTAATGGAACACAATTCAAACCATAGCAAGAAATCATGGTCGGATGAATGTTAGAATTTTTAATGAGTTAATAAATGTTTGCTAGAGGATCAACAAGGTTGGTAAATGAATAAGCTTGCTCATGAACAGAGCATTATAGCAGGCACAAAGCACAGCTACGAAGAAATCAAGGCACATCTGTGCTCTTCCCTTGAGAAATGTTCAGTGTAGTTGGGGACTCTCAGAGTAACGCCATGTAGCAGGTAAACAACTCCTGCACACACTCAGAAATGCAAATATGTCATTTCATTCTCTTTTAATTAGACCTAATCGAGCATCCAACCAGACAAGCTATCATTCCATCACTCTCCACACCCAGTGGGTTTTCTGAGGGGTCCATGATGGCATCCCCTCCTTCATACTCCAAGGCAGTTTGGGACCACAGCCCCCTCCAGGCACCAAGAAGCTCCAGTTTGAACGACTGTTAGACTCCAGATGGTTTGGTGCCTTGGAGCTTCTCTGTCCCGGCACCACCTAGTGGCAAGGGATGTATTTGCAAAGCTGCTGTCTCAGAATTCCTGCTGGGAAGCAGCCCACAAGTCTTGTCTACTCTCAAACCAGTTTTTCTAGAAGGAGAGAGCTCTGAGAGGGAGTTTCATAAGAAGAGAAGAATACAGATTTGGGGGAAAGATAGAGGGAATATGAGTATTTCATTAAAGACAATAGCAGAGGCATAAGTACATGTAAAGAAATGAACTCTATACCAAGGATAACACACATATGCACTTATTAAGGACAGAATAGTCCAAATTAAGGAAAAAAGAAAAACAGGCTAATGGACAGTGGTCATCAGTGGCCCAGAGGGGTGGGTTTGCTTTACATGAAGCTGTGGGTTTGCTTTACATGCCCACCAAGTGTGCGACACCACACTATGCGCCTGACATTTGTTAGCTCCCTTTGACCTCACAGCACCTCTGTTTTCTAGATGAGGAAACTGAGGCTCAAGACGGCTAAGTGATGCCCCCCAAGGCCATGGCTGCTGAGTAGAAAAGTTGGAATTTGAACTAGGTATGAGTGAGTCTGAAGGCCAGGCTCCTTCCTGAGCAAAGTAGTGGCATGAGGAAGATAGTACCACAGGTCATCTTGGGAAAACACAGGACAGAGAAAGCAGCTAAAGGACAATATAGCAATTCAAATTTGGTCTGAGATGGTGACTTCAGAAATGAAAAAGAAAGGGGTGGATCAAAGTGACTACTGTAGGGAAATCTTGGTGACATTCTAGATATTCAGGGCAAAGAGGAAAAAGGAAATGAAAATGACAAGCCTCTAAACTGTGGTAACCAGAAAGAAAGCAGGGAAACGTGGTGGTTAAGGGGAGGGTCAGAAGAGAAGTCTGGGGATCAGCAGAAAAAAGCTAGAGAAGAGGTGACTTGGTTTCCAGATACATCAAGTTCTCATGGTAATGTTTTTGAAATGGGCCCCAAGCCCCCGTGAAAGTTTTAGGCACTACTGATGCCATCACTAGGATGTTCTCACTGATGTGATCAACGCAGACTGGTTGCTTTTGCTACAATTGAAGATGCACAATATTCCAGCAACTTCTAGACTATAGGATGTTGAATTGAGCAGGTCATGAGACATGGAGTGGAAGAGCTAGCCACTTGCTGTGAGACACTCATCACAATGACCCAGAAGGGCTCAAAAAAAGGGTAGTTCCTGAACTGTATGGGAACTTAGCTTAGTGAGGGAGTGCTGTTGGGGAGTAAGCACTTCCAGTCAAATCAAAGAGTGACTAAATGTGTAGTGGGATGATGAATGGCTGTTTTCTGTGGAGGTGTGACTGAGTTGTAATCATAAATAAAGTGTTGTTTGTGGTGTATTACTCCCCTTGAGTGTGCTGCCAAAAATCCTAGTATTTGAAAGTTTGACAAAACCAAGAAGGGAAAGGCCCCTAGGGCAGTTAATGTGTATTTCTGCCTTTCAATATCCAGTTAGCAGTCTGGGTCCAGCAGCTCTTCCATGCCTAAAAGGGGACAGGAACTGAGCTACCTCCCTTCCTTAAACAACTTCCTTAGATAGAGTCTACTTACCTCAAATCTGAGTATGGCTACCAATGAATCCAGCTGTTCCTAGCAGTTGAAAAACTTTGGAGCAAAGAAAAGACTAATCCACCAGGGAGTTCTTTCAAGAAATCTTAGTATGTCCCTGAGTTGCTAGGAAGGACTACAAGGCCCAACAGGAACTGACTTCTTCTCCCTCCTGCCCTCCCCTAAAGCTCCATTTCTTCAATGTCCCTGTATCTCTCAGCATCCTCATAGAAACTGACTCCAGCTCCATCTCCATCCCTCCATCCTCTACACCTCTGTGCACCAGCTTTAGATAATGGCACATCTGCTCCCTCTCCACCCACATCCTTGTCACCTCCCTATGACTCTGTCTGGTCCATCTTACATAAACTAACTTCGGCTTCCTTTCCTTCCCAATACTCAACCCAACATAGAATTCCACCCCCTTTCTCTACACCCCCACCACACACCTCTATACTTCACCCCACCTGCAGGAACTAACCTCTGTTCCCATTCCCATGGACTCCACCTGCATATCTCTGGTCAAGCCCCACATGAAGGTACCTCTGCTCCCTCCTCCTCCCCCTTCTCCCCAACTCCCTTGGAACTCTCTGGTTCATTCTCACATAAAACTGGTGTCTGATTTAGTCAGCCATGCCTGTGTATGGTGGATTAAACTGCAGGTTTGAAGAGCTTCTGGATTGGTGAACAAGAGGTGCTGGGAGGGTGGGGGGCCCCCAAGGGCATCTCCCCACCCACTTCTAACTCTGCACAGCTCTTCCACTTGACTGTTCCTGAATTGTATCCTTTAAAGTAAATAGTAATAAAAATATAAATGAAAAAAAAAATTGGTATCTGTGCTCTCTGAGTCCAAATCCCACCCCCACTTCTCTACAGCTCTCTGGTCCAGCCCAACATGAACTGATGTCTGTACTCTTTCCCTCCCCTTCACTCCTGATCCCACTAAAGCACTCTGCTGGAGCTGAACATGAATTATCACTTGCTCCTTCCTCCTCCCCATCACCCCCTAGCCCCTACAGCTCTAGTTCACCTGCACATGAACTAACTTTTGCCCTCTTTTCCTCCCCCTCCCTGAAATCACTCTTTCCTGCCCACATGAACTGACCTTGGTCCTTCTACTTCTCAGTCCTATCTCACTCCCTAATAGCTTCCTGGTCCATCCCCATTTGAACTAATCTCTACTACCTTCCCTACCCCACCTGACCCTACTCTCCTTACATCTCTCTGGTTCACCCACAAGAGCTGACCCTTGTTCCCACTCTTTCCCTGTCCATCCCCCTTCACCCCTTGCTCCTCTGTATTCAGACCATCCTCCTGAGCTAACCTACTCTGCCTTTCCCTCCCTACCCAACCACTCCTCCTACATTTCCCTGGCCCAGCCTCACAGAAACTAACATCTTCTACTTCTCTGTCCTCTCATCTCCCCCACATTTCTTGGTCCAGCCCCACATATGCTGACCTCTGCTCCCCTTCCTCCCCATCACACTCTACTCACTCTATAACTCTCTGTATCATTAGCACCTGCCTCTCCCACCATTTCTTCCCCATCCTTCCCATCCCTCCATTGTTCTAGTCCAGTCCCAGAGGAACTGACCCCAGCCCAGTTCCATCCACATTCCCCACCCCCTTGAAGCTTCTTTTTCTGCCTCCACATGAACTGGCCCCTGCTCCCTCTCCATCCCCATCTTCCTGACCTCCCTGAAATTCTCTGCTCCAGTCCTTTGTCCACTGATTCTCTGTCCCTATCCCATCCACAAGCAACTGCCAACCTATCTTAGAATGGCTGCTGGGCATATATATGCCAGTGCCTTATGCTTGGTTTTTTTTTTATCCTCATGGATAACATGTTACTTGCCACTCCCCCTCTCTGCAAAGAGATTCCTGATTTTATTTAATTTGTAAAAACATTAACTAGGAAATAAGAATGTTTCCAGGGTGACAGTGAACTGTAAAATGGGAAGTAGGGCCCTGTCTTTTCATTCCTTTCCAATATCCTATATCTTTAATCAGATCATATGCCTCTTATTAGAAAATAGCAATATGATAAAGGTCAAATCTTCCCAGGAAATGCTGTCAACTCCACTTTGGGGACAGTAATCATAAAAACTTCATGGACCCACCTTTAACAACAAAGTTTATGTGACAACCATACCAAAGGAATGAGAGTAAAAACACTTTTGAAAAGCCTCCTTCTTGGCACTGTGAATCCATGTCCATTGTGTACATTTTCATTAGACCCCCGGCAATTCTGAGTTCAGGACAACTCTTGCCCCCATTGCACAGACAAGGAACCTGAGGCACCTGGAGAGGTAGCTTGCCCCAATTACCCAGTCAAAAGTGGTGGAGCCCATTTGAGAACCCAGATCTGAGGCTACTCTGGGCTCCCTCCACACATCCCAGTGTTTCCGAAGTAGTGTTCCCTCTGCAAGAGACTGGGGTCCCAAGTCCTCCAGGATGCCAGTGTCCAGGGACAAGGCTCAGGGTCATGTGTCTTTAACATGCTTCCCACCTAGGGTTGGCAGTTGAAATAAAGGACATGCAGGTAAAGTTGAATTTCAGATGAGCAATGAATGAATAAGCAGGAGCAAAGTCTAAATGGGATATACTTGTACTAAAAAAAAACATTGTCAATCTGAAATTCAAATTGACTTAGGTATTCTCTTTTTATTAGCTAAATCAGGCAATCCTATCCCAGGACTATGATGCCCCCAGCAATTTGAACCCCTTTCTCTCCCCACCCCATGTGGGTGAACGACAATTTTATCCTTATTCATTTTCCATCCCCCCTGCCCTTTCTTGATCCCCACCCTCAGGCTGGGGAAGACCTTAATGCCATCTGCCAGGGCTTCTCTTATAGGTCATTCCCTGTAGGGCCAGGAAGGAGCTGAACAATGTCACTCGGCCCAAACCGATGCCAAGATTCTGAGATACTATCCAACAAATAAACTGACTAGAGGTTGGCTAAATTTAACCTCCTGTCATAATAACCTGGCTTTCCCTGATTAGTCCAAGCACAAATTACCAATAACTGTTTTTTGGTCTTACTTTGCCAAAACTATTGTTAGGGTATCATTTAGACTTATGTGAAATGAAAGTCTACTAGTTTTACATACCAATGGGTTCCCAAGGCAAGAACAAATTCATGCCAGTAGCAAAAATTTATTTTGTTTTCTGCCCATAAGCTGAATAGGAGTTTGGAGTAAGGAGTTTGGGATCTACCTTCAACATAATAAATACACAATCATAGTCCACCCAATGCAAATGGTTTAGAATATTAACTCATAGTCTAGGCTAAAGAACTCATCCTGGGAGTTCCCTGGTGGTGTAGTGGCTAAGGCTTCAGCACTGTCAGTGGTGCAGCCTGGGTTCAATTCCCAGCCAGGGAACTTACCCACATCAAAAAAAAAAAAAAAAAAAAAGATAAAGAACTCATCCTTAGAGAACAAAAGCTCAAAATAAGAAAAGCTTTATTTATAAGACAAAACAAATAGCACAAACACACTTCCAAATGCAAGTGAGATAGTTCACTGGATTTTTGTAATAGAAAGCTATACTCAGGTATCAGTTAAAACTGGAACCATTGAAAAGATGCCTGCTGCTTGTGGTGACAGAGGTACAACAGGTGCTTATCCAAGAAGTCCTTCTGTGGTGACATAAATGTGGGAATGCATGACAAGAGTGAAGGCAGAATGGCAGGTAGGTGAAAGCTTTAAGATCCTTCTCTCCACTCTAATGTGCTCTTCACTCTGCTTTGAGGACTTAAAGTAAACAGCAGGTCACGTCACAGAGAACTTTACTGTCAAAGAACACTTTCAAAAATCTAAAATAGATTCAAGATTGTTACTAAAGTTATACAAGGAGGTCAGTAAGGAAAAAAACAATTTTTATTCTCAAAAACCAGGTTTCACACAATGGCAGGCCCTAAATGTAGTTATGTGTGCTTGCAGCAGAAAAGGAGAGAACGATCTTAATAAAGGCTGGTCTTTTTCATGATGCGCAGGAACTCTTGTTCATTGACTTCTCCATCACCATCTCGATCAGCTTCATCAATCATTTCCTGCATGACAATAAGGATTCAGGTTGGATCAATTCATAATGAAACTAAAATGTGACTAAGCAGCAGTTATAAATAAATAGACAATCATAGTCCACCCAATGCAAATGTGCTGCTTTTTATAATAGTTTGGTTCCTGAAATTAGCTGAAATCCAAGTCATACTTTGTCACACATATCACCTAGAAGGGAGTTTGAAGATGATCTTGACTATGAGTATTCCTAAAACCTAAAATTGTAAGTAAAATTGTCCATGTGTACATTTTTCTGGCAGCAGTGTCCATTGGTTTGTCACACTATCAAAAAGAGAAATTAAGTGGTCAGCAAAAGGACAAGAAAACATTAGTTTTCCTTCAAAGTGGCACTCACATCAGCGAAAGTGTAACTCAGAAGAGTTATCCAGGGCTCCAAACAGGAATTTTGCATTCTAGTCTGACACATTACAAACCTGCAGCTCCTCATCCGTGAGGTTCTCGCCCAACTCCTTGGCTACACGTTTTAGATTTTTGAAGGATATCGTCCCAGTTTCATCATCATCAAAGAGCTTGAAAGCTTTCAGGATTTCTTCTTTGGTATCTTTCTCAGACTTAACAAGTAGAACACAAAACATATGAGTAGGGAAACACTGCAGTTATTCATGTCCTACAGCCACACCATGACCTAGCCCCTCTGCCCTGCCTCTACATCATTACATGGTCTTGGTGATGGCCTTCATGACACAGGTCCTAGGTCACAGCCGATCAAAGGGTAGAAAAAGAGACAAACTCAATGGCATATTACAAACTCAGAAGCTAAACAGGAAATATAAAGGACTTCACTTAAAACATTCTTTCTGCACAAACCAAAGAGAAATTAATTTGTTTTTAAAATACAGAAGGAGAGGATGGAGTTAAAATTAGGGAAAATAAACTCCTTAAGCTGGTGGAAGAGGGATCCTCTCGGCGGAGGGTGCGGGAAGGAAAGAGAGGGCTATTTTACTTGTTATGAGATCAAAGAGAATTACTGGGATCCCAAGAGGGCTCTAACAGAGGAAGATAGAAAAATCTCTAAAAGCTCAAACTCCCAATATTCCTGAAAGGTAGTTAAAGGTAGAGAGAACCTCTAATAAGAGCAATCTGGGAATAACCGTGAAGGTGGGACAGCTTTACTATGTGGTTACAGAATGTTAAGGTTCCTGACCTCTTAAATTAGTCGATGAAGAAAAATATAGGTATGATTACACGATTTCAAAACAACAGAATTATTAGAGTGGGAACAGATCTGTGCCCTGGAAAACACACCCGAGACGCTGACAGAATTACTTTCCCACAGATCAGTACAGCATAGATGAGCCACACTAAGCAAAACGCAGGCCAAAGATGGCCCAAGGGGAATATACTTCCTGGGTGGGATGACACTCAGCAGAGTGAGGTGGGCTGGTGGGATGATATCTTATAGTGTCTCTTGATCCTTTAGACCCTTTGGACCCTTTAAAAGAGTGACCTGAGATACTAGAAAATGGGTGAACTCAACCGTAGAAGTGCTGAAAGACCAAATCCCCAGTGCAGCTGAAAAGTACAGCTGCTGAAGTAACAGGTTCCCAGGCTAAGGCTGCCCAGAATAACAAATGAGAGAGACGATTTCCAACTTTAAAGTATAGGAATTTTGTCTTGTCAAAATGTGAGACACTGTAATATTGTTGGTGTTCATAGGTTTTACTGCTCGTAGTTATCACACTGACATATCAGTTAGAGAAAGATAATAGCAAAAAGGTGACAGCAGTATACATTCACTACTTTACAAATCGCTTTTCCTGTGACTTTGTGGCCTTGAAAAAGCCAAGTAGAACCTAAGCATTCTTATTCTTGGCCACAAATACTATCTTTTATCAGCTGAACTCTCCAGTTTGTATTAATTTTTCTTCAATGAAGACATTTCACATCTAGATTCAAATTTGTCCATTATGGGTAGGAAATGTGTTGAATTATCTTAGCTAACTTACCATTTTCTGAGTCATCACAGCCAAAAACTTACTGAAGTTCATTTTTCCTGTCCCTTCCTTATCAATTTCACTTATCATTTTCTTGATTTCTTCTTTCTTGGGTTCAAAGCCCAGTGCCCTCATTGCCACCTACAATGAAAACAGGATCATCTCAATATGCTCATCTAAACCAAGCAGGAGCAAAAGTGAATGTTGAGAGCATTAAGCCAGCATTTAACAATCATGTTTAAATGATTGGGAAACACTATAGCACTATGCAAATTGATATTTGCTCTTAATAATATTTTTAATGATATTTTACTTAATAACACTTGGGATAAGTAAACACAGAAAAATGGAGCACAGTACATTCTTCCCATGTTACTTTTTTCAGAGAAAAGAGAGCAAAAGGGGTAGAGCGGTGATGGGGAAAGAAGATAAAGAAGCAGAGGAAAGGCAAGGCAGCAGAGCAGGATTTTATAGGACTTGCCTTAAGTTCCTTAACATCTATAGTCCCAGTTCCATCAGCATCGAAGAGATCAAAAGCTTCCCGAATTTCTTGTGTCTGTTCTTCAGTAAGCTCTGGTTTAGGACTCATCCTTTTTCGCTGGGTAGTTGATGTCATGTTTGCCTTCTTAAAGTTAGAGGCCTTTAGACATTTTACAAACACACAGGCATGATATTATGTATGTTGCATAAAACAGAGACAACGTATCTGTTTTTAAAATAGTTTATACTATCCAATCCCAAAACTGTGCTTAACTGGATAGATAATGGGGTTTACTGGAAAGAACAATGAGTATTTCCATGCACATCTATCCCTTCCTCTTCTTTACCACTGTTTCTAGAAGCAAGGACATCCCTTATGGAAAAATCATCTAAAAGAGAACGAGCAAGCCAAGGAGCACAGTATGAATAACTGTACAGATACTAAGCTTTTTCTGAATTTGGGGATCCTAATTCTAGAAATGTCCTTAAAACACCCACTCACGGTTCTCTGCTTCCCTCTACATACTGACTTCCTAATTACTTGTAGATTTGACCAAATATTACTAAGTTGTTACGATGTATAGTCTGTCAATATTGAATAATAAAACTCAATCCACTTGATACATCTGAGCCTTCCACAAAAAGCTCAAAGCGTCGCCCAAATGGCTCTATATTTAAATTTTAAAATGCACGTTTACTATCAAACATCATAAGCCTGCCCCTAGCACTGTGCGAAAACTTGGGTAGAGCAAGGCAGCCAGGAGGTCAGGGCCTGAGAGGGATGGGGCCTGCGGGGAACCCGAGCTTCCTTCACCCAGGAACAGGTCACTGAGGGGGCAGTATAAAGCCAGGGGAGCCCAAGGGGGGGGGGGGCCGGCTGTAGGTAAAGGGGAGGTTGCAGTGAATCAAAGGCCCAGCGGGGTGGCTAGTGTCTCTTCCTGGCCTTTCCGGGAAAATATCAGAGGAAGAAGGGTCGCGCCAAAGCCGAGAATGGTGCAGGAGAGCCAACGGGGTTAGCCAAGGCCTGGGAAGGGCTCAGCCTCTGGGCAAGGGGCGCTACAGGGAAGCGGACACTCACCATCGCAGACAAACTCCAGTGCCCGTTGTTACAGCAACAGACGTACACACACTGATTTGGCACAGCTCCCACCGAGGCCCACACGCCGCCCCGCTCCCCATTGGTGATCCGCTCGCCGCTGGCGCTCGCCATTGGCACAGGGCTGGAGAGGGTGGTGATAACCCTCAAAGGCCCGGATTAGGGCGGGGAGCGGCGCGCAGGCGGCCAAGCCCTGGCCCCATTGGACTGGATCACGCCGCGAGCTCCGATTGGCTGAGCCGGCACGGAGCCGAGCCAGTCCGAGTGGTGGAGGAACCTCTGCCGATCCTCGCCTCATGAGGGCGGGGAAAAGAAGGTGCCGGCGAGCCGCCGGAGTTCGGAGGGTGCTGACTGCTCGCTCGCTGAGGCCGGCCAGAGATCCCTTTGTAGACGGGTAAGGGTCGCCAACTCGGTTTTGGAAGCCACCTTGTGTAAGGCAACAGGGCGGGAGGGCAAGGGGCTGGGTGAGGCGATCCGGGTCGGGGCTTTATTCTCTGGCCTAAGACTGAGTTAGGATCGGAGGGCCTTGAAGGAGTCAGAAAAGATTATAACTTTACGAGTCATCAATGGGGAGCGGAGCGGCACGCGCGGATCGGTGAGAACTACGCTGCGTCAGTGTGTGTAAGTCGGTTGCCGTAACAATGGGCCGGGGAGTCCTTGGGTAACGTTGAGTGCCGGCTACTCACTGGGCAACTGAGATCCAGAGTAGGTAAAGGACTTGCCGAGCATTGTCGCACAGGTTCAGGCAGCTGGGGCTTAGAAGCTGAATCCAGTTGTGGGTCTTTGAGGGTGTCCCTAAGTGTGAGAGCATCCCCCAGATCAGGTTCCAGGAGAGGAGATTTGAGTTCTCCCCTAGCTAAAAGCATCCTAGGAAGGTGAACTGGGGGCCTGGGAATGGACTTGGAAGGGAGGGAAGGAGATATGAGTGAGCAAGAGAGAGATAGAGGTCATTAAAATACTTTTTGACACCCAAATTCTCAAAGGCGGATAGAGAGGAGCATTCCAGGTCGAGTTACCCTTAGGAGCAAAGTTGCAGAGGAGTTTTGGAAGTGTCAGGCATGCTTTAGAATTACAAGAGGGCATGTGCAAGGGTTTGAGTTGAAACAGCTGCAGCAGTGGAACTGGAGTTTCAGAGTCTGTCCTCCTCAGTCAGCCCTGTGTAAGAGAGATCTGTGGCTCTCAGCCCTTACCTGCTACCCGTCTGGACTTTGGAGCAGTATTCAGGGAGGCAGGGGACAGAGCATAAGTTTCTCAGGCTGAGGAGGGCCTGGGGTTTATTAGCATTCCTTAAATCAAAGTGTTCACCGACCTTTTGCTGTTTGCCCTCTTCCCCTTTGAGTATGAACCAGGTCCAAAACCTTTTGGTCATATTTGATCCATTCTTTTTCTGTCCCCTTCCCATTAACCAGCCTCCAAGTTCTATCAGTTCTCCCCATTAAATGTCATTACTTTTCTTTTTTTCTACTTCTGCCGCTCCACTCCCAACTAGTCCAAGCGCAAACACTCACCTTGGTCTTCAAGGCCTGGTATGACATGCCCCCTCCTTCAGCCCTGGGACACTGGCTTCCTTGCTGACCCTCAATTATACAGGCATACTCCTTCCTACCTTAGACTTATGCTCCAGCTATCCTTTTTCTGCCTTCTTGGTCCACTTCGTTCTCCACTCCCAGTCTTTGCTCCACTATTATCTCAGTGAACCATCCTCAGTACCCTGTTGAGCACTGCAGCCCCTAGCACGCCCAAGCCCCTACCTTGCTCTACTTTTTTCTCACAGTACTTATCAACTTCTAACCTATGGTATATTTTACATATTTATTTTGTTCTTTATTGCCCATCCAGTAGAAGGTAAGCTCTATAAGCAGGCATCTTTGTTTTGTTCATTGGTAGTACTCCAGTACCAGCAATGGTGATGGGCACATTATTGGGTGCTCAGTTAATCTTGATTGACAGACTGGTGAGTAGTCCCCCTGTTTCCTCTTCTCGCCTATCTAGTTCACCCTGCTCTGCCAAGTTAATCTTCCCAGTGACCAGCTATGGCCAGGTGATCCATGCTCATAAAGCTTCAGTGGCTTCCAATGGCTATGGAATGAAGTCCAGACTCAGCCTGGCATCTGAGCCTCCTGCTCAGCTTTGCCCCTACTAGTCCTTCTAACTTCGTGTCCCTTCTGGCAGGGTAGAAGGAATAACCACAAGTTCCCCCTTGGCCATGTATCAGCTGTGTGACTTTGGGCAAGTTGGTTGACTTCTCTGAGCCCCTGTTTCTCATCTATTGAATGAGACCAGTACTGTCTCCCTAACTGGATACTTTTTTTATGTTAATGGTATAATATACTCATATGTAAAAGGGCCTGACATTTAGCAAGTTTTCAGGCAATATTAGTTTCTCTTCTCTGATCTGCTCTTGTCATTCCACCTACCTGGCATGCCCAGAGCCTTAAACTTGGCTAAAATCCATTCTCTATGCTGCATCCAGAGGGATCTTTCTGATCTCAACACTCACCCCTGCTTAGAATTTCCAGGGGCTCCCCATTTCCTCCTCCAGTAACGTCATGGCCAGCCTGTGGTGCCTTGTGAATAAGGGAATGTAGGAATGAGTGAGCTGACAGCCAGGTGCTCTTTTACAATCTGCAATTCCACTGTAACCCCTGGGGCTTATTTCAACCCCACAGCAGCCCTGAAGCAGTTCTAATATCAGTAGGAGAGATTGTTGCCCTACAGATGAAGTCTCTCAGACCAGCCACAGCAGCACAGTTCAACCCAGACTCCTTCCCAGCATCTTTGCTGAAACTCCAGAGGCTCACAGCCTAATGGACCAAGACAAATGTGGGGGAAAAGGTATAAACCAGTGTGCAAAGTGCTAGAATGGGAGTAGACACTGGTGCTAAGGAAGCAGCTCACCTTTCTAGGGAGTGGAGGTAGGTTTTACAGAGGTGACAGTTGAGCTAGGCCTTGAAGGGTGAGGAGAAACTCACCATGGAGAGGAGAGAGAACAGCATACACCAAAGCTCACATGCGTGCTGAAGGGTTTCTCAGTGGCCACCACAAATTTAAACTCAGGGCCTTTTTGTGTCCTACAAGTAAATAAACAAGCAAAGAATGAATGACTGACAGAAACCTACAGATACCTCACGTCTCTGAAAGGAAGGAGGGAACACTTGTCTTTATCTCTCTGGTTTGAAATGGACAGACTATCCCTTTTGTCTCCAGCACCCAGTAGTGTGGAACTTTCCCCAGCAGAAAGGAGGAGACTGGGTTCACTCATTCCTCTCTACAATGAATCCTGTCAGCAGCCTTCCTCCTCTTGCCCAGAAGTTGAGCGAGGCACTCAAATTTTGCCAGTGGAAGGTGGCACTCTTTTCCTAGATTCCTTCCAACCTAAGACTTTGTCCCAGTGTGTATAAGAGGGCATGCATATTGGATTTTAATGGATTCAGAGACCTACCATTTTAAAGGAGAAAGACTTCAGGCTTCTGATTTGTGAAGCTTAAAAAGCACAAGCCCCAGTACATTGCTCTTTGGGGTCTTATTTTCCCATTTAGAGCTATTCTTCTGAGTGTATGTGTGGTAAAATAGACAGAACTGAAAATTTACCATTTTAACCATTTTTAAGCATAAGGTTTAGTTACATTAGTACATTCACATTGTTGTGCAACCATCACCACCGTCCATTCCCAGAACTCTTTTCATCTTGTAGAAGTGAAACTCTATGCTTACTACACAGTCACTCCCTGGTCCCCTCTCCCCCAGCCCCTGGTACCCACCATTCTTTCTATGTCTGAATTTGACTACTCATCATACAGTATTTGTCCTTTTGTGTCTGGCTTGTTCACTTAGCATAATGTTCCCAAGGTTCTCATTTCACGTAGCATAATATCCTTAAGGTTCATCCATGTTGGAGCATGCCTCAAAATTTCTCCTTTTTTGAATTTTTACTTTATTTTATTGTGCTAAGAACACTGAATGTGAGATTTACCTTCTTAACAAATATATCAATGTACAATACAGTATTGATGAATATAGGTACAATGTTGTATAGCAGATCTCTAGAACTTATCCATCTTGCATAACTGAAAACTTTCTGCCCATTGATTAGTAACTCCCTATTTCCCCCTCCCCCAGCCCCTGGTGATCAGCATTCCACTCTTTGATTCTATAAATTTCACTATTTTAATATATAAATGATATAAGTAAAATCGTACAGTAGGTATCTTTCTGTGACTGGCTATTTCATTTAGCATAATGTCCTCAAAGTTGACCCATGTCGTCACATATTATTTTTTTCTAAGGCTGAATAGTATGCCATTGTATGTATATACTATATTTTCTTCATCCGTTTGTCTGTCATTGATATTTAGGTTGTTTCCATTGTCGACTCATTAGTAACATCGACTAGGTAATCCATCACCAAAAGGATTTATTCAAGAAAAGTTAAAAAAAAGAAAAAGGTACTGAGAGCCTGAGAACATGCGTTCCAAGCCTCTGGCTTCGTTCCAAGATGGAGGATACCTCTGGCTTCGTTCCAAGATGGAGGATATATATATATATATATATATATATATATATATATATATATACACACACACACACACACACACACACACACACATTTGGGATCCAGGAAGTAGAAACCATAGAGTTTACAAACAGAATATTAGGACCATAAGACTTCCAAGAGTTCAGCTCCCCCACAGACCTCCCAGCCTGATCAGATTTCTTAAAATCCCAGTCCCACTTTATCACCATCTTGGCTATTCTGAATAATGCTGCAATGAGCTGGGAAGTGTGCATATCTCTTTGAGATCCTGGTTTCAATTCTGTTGGGTATATACCTAGAAGTGGAATTGCTGTGTCATAAGGTAGTTATATTTTTAACTTTTTGTGGAACCTCCATACTGTAGCAGCTACACCATTTTACATTCCCATCAGTAGTACACAGGGGTTTCAGTTTTTCCACAACCTCAACTCCTGTTTTTCTGTTTTCTGGTGGTGGGGGGTTGATAACAGCCATCCCAATGATGGTATCTCATTGTGGTTTTGATTGGCATTTCCCTAATGATTAGTGATGCTGAGCATCTTTTCATGTGCTCATTGGCCATCTGTAAAGTCTGTCATTTTTGGATAAATGTTTATTCATTCAGAGCTATTCTTGGTGTTTATTTTAACCTGAGTGAATATCACATGGGGGATTTAGGCTGGGGGGTTACAAGTGGGACCTGACTCATTCCCTAGGCTAGTCCTGGGTACCCCAGTCCCTAGGAACAACTAAAGTATCACTTGGCTCATAGTATTTACAGACTTTAATTTGGTCTGTTGAGGATTGTATAAGCCTTGTTTGAATGGTATGAATCCATGGGAGCAGGACGGGTTTCTTTCATCTCCCAGATCCTTCCCTAGAAATGGAGCAAAGTCAGGCTATAAGGCTTCTTCCTTTTCTAGTAGTATGAGTGTGCTATGGAATTTGGTAGCTGTGCTATTTGGATTTCAAGACTGTGAAGGATACTTGTGTTGATTTCCTGGGGCTGCTGCAACAAATGACTACATATTGTGGGGTGAGGGGGTGTTAAAACAGCAGGCATTTATCTTATTGTAGTGCTGGAGGCCAGAAGGCTGAAGTCAAGGAGTATCCAGGGTTGTGTTCCTTCTGGAGGCTCCTAGGGGAAGGTCCTTCCTGCTTCTTTCAGCTTCTGGTGGCCCCAGGCATTCCTTGACTTTGACTGCATCACCCCAAATGTCATTTGCCATGTGATTTCCTCAGGCTTCCCTGAATATCTTGGGAAATTGAGTAAGAAGCCAGTAGTTTTTGTGAGTATTTGTGAGTATAGCACCAACAGAAAAATAACTGTCCCCTTTGTTGTCATGAAGCTCTTGCATCTTACATGAGCATCTGTGTGTGTGTGGTAGAAAGGAGAAGGGGGTCTGAATGGCCATGTACATACTCTGTACTCATGAGTTTAGTGTGCCAGCTTTGTGCTAGGTACTGGGCTTCACGCAAGACAGAACCCCTAACACACACTGCTAGGCCTCAGTACAAGTGCCCAAATGCTCATTCTCCAGCTGATACACATTGAGCCAAATGAGACTAACTCACTGGCTACATCTGTTTAGGGTGGACAGATGACAGGGCCCCCTACAAACACGAAGAAGATTATGGTATAAAGAGAAGGTTAGAATAGGCATAGAACTACAGGTCACCTTATACGTTCTGAAAAGGTCTATAAAAAATGAAGTTTTTAAATATATTTTCCTGATAACTTTCATTATGATTTCAGAAATATATTGGGGTGCACATTTCAAGAGATTTTTCTCTTTGTATTACTTTTCAAAGTTGAATTGAATTATAGTAGCAATGTGTAGTATGATGTTTGCTCAAAAGATGGTGTTAATCAAATGAATGCTAGTGTCACCATGCGACAGGCAGGACAGCCAAAGAAAGTGGTGGAAGCACAGTTGTTGGTTGTTGTTCAAGGTGTGCAAGACCATTTTGAAGTGGTATTTGAAATTCGAGAACGTTGTTTGAGTTTCTCCTCACATTTTCCTGACTTAACACCCCTTGACTTCTACCTACAAGGGACCTTAAAGGATGTGGTGTACCATAGAAAACCAGCTACACTGGCGGTACTTCGGGAAGAAATTGAAACAGCATGTGCAGCGATACAAGGGAACACTTTGGTCAGAGTTGCTCAAGCCGTAGTTCGCCATAGTCAGAAGTGTCTGAATGCTGATGGTAACCACTTTGAGCACCTCTTGTCATTGCAGAAGTCAAATGTGAGTTGTATTCGTCCTTTGTTTCCAGTATATACTGGATATTACAATTTTAATACAGTTTTTTCCTTTCTTAAAATATGTGTACATTTTTTGGCACCCTCTGTATTTCCCCAAAGTGGCCCCATCAGAGACTGAGGATCCTAATACCTATTGCAAGGTCATTTTAGCAACCTACAAAATCAGTTTCTACAGGGACATATAACCATCACCGTGTGTGTGTGTGTGTGACTCGAGATGTGGAATCAGATGGGATCAGTCACAGTGTTTGAGACCCCAGTGCTGGCTGCCTGCCTGCTACCTCCTCACCAAAGAATGTCCTCTGAAATCTAGTGTTTTGTGAAGATTGTTTTCTGAAATCTAGCCTTTTGTGAGCAGTCAGACTGTTTTGCTTGTCACGATTTCGCTGTCTATAGGGATCCTCCGTGATAAACGGTTCTTCTGTTTGGTATCACTGTGGGCTTTGTCAGCTGGTGTGCTTCACTACTGTCTCCCAAGGTTTCCAGTAGCCCCAGACACTCAGAATTCTTCAATGCTTAGTCAGGGGGTGGCTTTAATTTCACTAAGAAGGAAAGCTCCATCTCCTATTACACTCTTCCTCCTGTCAGCATCCCAGGCCCTGGCATCATGGTGATGAGCAGGTAGTCCATTTTATTGACAGGGAGAGTAAGCTGCAACAAAGAGGCATAACTTTAGCAGATGTTCACAGTTTTGTGATTGGGGCAGGACGGGACCCCAGGGCTGTCTAGGTCTGTGCATTTTCCCACTGTACTGCCACAGTCAAATGATCAACACAAGAAATGGAGAATAACCGAAGCACACGAGTGCCATGGGCAAAGCTATAATACAGTTGCCAAAGATGTTCTTTCTGTTGAAACAGACCAATGAGGTTATTTAACTGGCCTCCCATTCTGTTTTTAATCCATATATAAGGTGACTTACAGGCCTAGTTTTGGCCTTCTCTAAGAGAGCAGTCTGTGTCACAGAAATGGTAGCTGAGGGTTCCATCCAACAGCTACCAGCTAAGGTTCAGCTCTTTCTGAAAACTGGACAGGGAGGGTGGTATCAACACAAAACACTGACAGCCAAAACGTATTTTGCTTTATACAACATAAATGTCTGTCTCTAAATATGTCTTTAAGTAGAGAAGATTTCATCATCGCAAACAGGACCACATTTCAAGCTGAAATGGAACAAGCAGTTGGCAAGCCAATAAGAGACCGGGTCACAAGGGCACATTTGATAGAAGACATTCCAAAAGTGAGTATTGATACAAAAAAGGTTAGCCAAAACCAGATAAGGGGAAAGTCAAGCACATACATACCAGCAAGCCATTGATAGTTAGCTGTAGATTAAAATTATATTTGCTACATTTATTATATCAATTAATGTTGAGTATTGTTTTTTATATATATCTTTAATTAAGGTATCAGTTACTTATTGCTGTCTAACAATGTCAGAACATAATGGTTTAAAACAGCACTCATTACTTTGTTCAGGATTCTATGGTTTGCTCTGGTCTCCCCTGGGCTCACACCCACAGCTGCAATCATGGGAACCCCCTAAGGTGTATGTTTCAGGGGGCCTCACACAACTGGCAGTAACTGCCACCTGTCAGCTGGGTGCCTCAGTTTGCCTTCATGTAGCCCCACAGGCAGGACTGGGCTTCTGGGTGGAATGGCAGAAGCCTTCCCCAGGGGTAACAAGGGCGGTGTCAAGGTGTCCTAAGGTCTAGCATTTCTGGTATCAAAAGGGACTTTAAGGAATTGTCAGGCCTCCTGGAGATTTTTTGATGCACTTTGAATGAATGTGACACTTCAGAAATATAATCACGCCAAGGTAAAATACATGTATAGCAAATGTTAATAAATGAGAACTCCCCAGGAGGGTCCCATGGGCCACCACCTCACCCTGGTTTGAGTGTAAAGCTCAGAGTATAGCCTCGTCTGTGCCTCTGTAGTTGAAGGTTAATCTGAGATTTTATGTTCGCATAAACCAGCAGGGCCACTTGCCATCAGGAGTTTCTTATTTGTATAAATATTACTGATATTCAGCAATCATAAAAAAATTGAGATTCCAGTGTTTATATCGAAAGTTGTTCTTTCTCACTGATTGACTTTATAGTAAGTAAATGTTTTACATTTAAACTACTAAAATCAAAAGAACACTTTCATTTTAACTTATACAAGGGCTGTCTGGAAAGTATCTGCCCATATAATATGAAAAATAGGCATTATATCTGGGTTGTACATTCTATATGAGACTTCTCTGAAAAAAGGAAAACAAAAAAGTTTGGAAGAAAT
Source organism: Lyroderma lyra (assembly GCA_004026885.1). Lineage (NCBI taxonomy): Eukaryota > Metazoa > Chordata > Mammalia > Chiroptera > Megadermatidae > Lyroderma > Lyroderma lyra. Next base: position 44,213 of record PVJL010008468.1, read on the forward strand.
TCAGTGACCTAGACCATTCTCTTATCTCAAGATCATATTGCAGTTAAAATAAGTTGTCTTGATGGCTTTCTTTCCTATTCTTAAAACTCTCTCTAAGATAATTGATTTTATAACTCCCCTCAATAACCTACTGTTGAGTCTCCAGTCTGCAGTTTCATTGTCACTTACTAATATATATTCCTTCTTGTCCCCTGTGCTCACTTCCCCTGTGTCATCTTTTATGGCCATGAAGAGTCTTTATTTTACATCATTTCTAACCATGTAGCATTATAGGTGTAATTAAGGAAAGTGGTCCCTCTTTGCGCTCAGGCAAACTTCGAAAACCAAGAAAAATTTGTTTGGGAAGCAGGGAGGCTCAGAGTTATTTGAAGAACACTGCATTTGCCTGTATGGCTGACTTGGGAGCAGGGGACAATAAGGGTTTGCCAAGAAGCACACTGAATGGGATTTGTCTATTTAATTTGCCTACACTCTGGGGATGGCTCAGAAATTTCAGTTAAGGTGCAAATTATTGAGCATGATATGATTACATGTATGTGGGAGTAATCAAAGCAAAGTGTAAACAAGAATGGATTGAAAAGATAGATCATTTGGCTGGGTTGGCATAGTGAGGTCTGGACAAATGATGCTAAAGCCCCAGAGCCATCTCCAGACACCCAGTGAACTCCAGTAAAAATGTCATTCCACATAGGACAGCAGGGTGGCAAGGGTGGACCTATAGAAGGCCTTGTCATCCCTTGAACCTCCTGCATATCTCAATTGCATAGGTATGTAAGGAATAAGTTGTTTGTTTGTTTGTTTTTGTTTTTAATCAGAAACAGAATTCCTTTAAAATCTTTAGTTTCCACATCTGACCTTTGATTTACTATACCTGAGCTTAGGAAAAATGGGAGTTTTTCATCTTAAGGAAGTACAGAAATGGTTTTAGAAAGACCTCAGGGAGGAGAGATATCACAGGTCCTTCTTTGGGGACACTTGTAGCCAGCTTAATCAGCATCCAGTAGCTGTGATTTTCCATTGCCTTCCTGGACTGAAAATATTTAAGTGTCCTCATGTGGCACTCTGGCCTGCCATTATCCCCAGTTACTAGAGTTGGGATTTGATCAAGAAAGTGGTGTGGAAGCTGAGATGTAAGGACCAGAGCTCTCCTGGATTTGTTGACCTCCTCAGAGCTCATGGAAAGGAAAGCAAAGCCCTGGGCCTTCCTTGGCTCACTAACCTCACCCATTTTCACTGCAGCCCCACCAGCAATTCCCATTAGACCAAAACAGCCTTGGATGTACTAATGCCAGAAGGGGTTAGGCGATGAGCCCAAAGCCACCCAGCCTGGCCCCATAGGGTCAGGGAGAAAAAGAGCCTGACTTTCTCCTGCAAGTATGGAGACTATGCTTTCTTCTTTCTGATGTTTTAAGTGCACACTCTTACTTGCATGGGTGGTGTGTTTTGTTTGTTTGTTTTGCCTTATAAGTGCCCAGAGATCAGCTATCGGACTCAATAAGATAATCACTTTAGGTGTTTTTCTTTTTTTAGATTGTCCAGTTTTGATCACAGGTTGTTTAATTTCTTTCAGAGATGCCCCTTTTCCTTTCACTGAACATACAGCAGGAATCAGGTCGTCCAGTTTAGCCAAAGTCTTTCTCAGTGTCATTTCCTTTCTCTCTTCTGTCCTGACTGATCCCAGAAGAGGAGGTTCCCACTGGTGATAGAACACCAGAATTGTATAAAGTTCCAACTTGGCTCAAGAAGAGTATCAAAAAACGAAACAAACGGATGTGCCGTCACAATGGCTCTTGACTTGTGACTCCAGACTCTTTATAGGTTCCAGTTTTCACCACATCAGTGTCCACTTCCATCCCTCTCTCTCTGCAGGCCAAGAAGTGCACAGTGATTGGAGGCTCTGGGTTCCTGGGGCAGTACATGGTGGAGCAATTGCTGGCAAGAGGCTATGCCGTCAATGTATTCGATAAGCGGCAGGGGTTCTTCAATCACAGAGTACACTTCTTTCTGGGTGACCTCTGCAGCCAACAGGTAATGCACTACCCACCTTACCAATTTCCCAACAGACCCCCAAAGGAAAACTAGTGAACTTCCTCTGCTCAGAAGCCAATCAAATTGTTGTTTCAAAAAAATTATTTTTTTATTCTGAAAAAAATTAGAGGAAAGAATTTAACACACACCCACATTCTTAGTACTCAGAATGAATAACTGTCATTTCTGTCACTACTATTCTACTCTGCCATAGTAGTGCAAAAGCAACCTGGCCAAATGGGTATGGCTGTGTGCTATTAAAACTTTATGTACAAACAGAGTTGTCCATGAGCTGCTACTCCAGAATACATATCCAAAAGTGTAATTACTGGGTTTCTTTTATTTTTTATTGAGATTTAATTCACACTCCATAAATATCACATTTTGAAAGTGCACAATTCAGTGGTTGTTAGTATATTCACAAAATCATACAACCATCACCACTAACTCCAGAAAGTTCAATACCTCAAAAGAAGACCCCAGGCCCATTAGCAGTCGCTCCCCATTTCCTCTCCTACCCTCCCAGCCCCTGGCAACCACTCATCTCCTGTCTTTGTGGATGTGCCTATTGCAAACATTTCATAGAAGTACAATCATGAGCCTTAGTCCTTTTCTGACTAGCTTCTTTCACTGAACATGTTTTCAAACTTTGCCCATGTCATAAGGGTATCAATATTTTGAATTTTATTAGAGGTTACCAAATTGCTTGACAAAGCTGCTATGTCAATTTTCCATTCCCACCAGCAGTGTGGTACGGTTGCCATTGCTGCATGTCCTTGTCACTACTGGTATAGTTACACTTTATGGTGTTGCTGTTCAGCGATACTTAGCATCACATGTCCTCCCTGTTCAGGTGGCCAGGCTCCATGCTCTGTGTTGATCCTCCTTTGTGAAATGCCTGTCAGTGACCTTTGCCCAGTTGTCTTTGGGCTTACAGTGTTTTCCTTATGGGTGTGTAATTCCTCTCTCTTTGAGGTTCCTATCCTTTGCTTGTACTCATATATATCATGGATGGCTTCCCTCACTCACTGGGCTCTTATTCTTGGTTTTGGCATCATTTGCCATAGTGTTTTGTTTTGTTTTGTTTTGTTTTGTTTTGAATTTTAAAGGCATAACTTAAAAAAAATAAATAAAGTCATAACTTTTCTTGCAGCCCGGTCCAAATCCAGGCTGTTTTCTGTCCTACACACACCTCTGTACCTAGAGATTGGGTGGATATCTTCCTTGTTGGTCACTGTGCCCTAAGCTCCCTCCAACTTGGAAGAGGATGCCATGAGACTGTGTGTACCCCAGTCCCCTTTCCTGTGGCTGTCATCCACAGTCACCCACCTTTTGTAAGTGACTGCATCTCATTCCTTAGTGATTTCAGCTCCTGGCTGAGGTCAGCCTCATCATAATTGTTGGTATGTTGAGTATTTACACAGAAGACCCTGCCTCACCTCTCCTTGGCTTCCTCTTAGCCACTTCTCCTAGCTTCCACTCCTGTTGTCATTCCCTAGACTCTGACCTTGTTGTCATCAGTAAGTGTGTCCTCTCCATGCTCTCACTTACAAGCATTTACACTCTGAGTGCCACCTGCTGTCTGACCGCCACTTTACCAATTCTTTGACCCCACCAGACATCTGGCTGTTTTCCACTATTCCTCGCCCATTCATGTCCTCACTGCCCTTGATTGCATGGCTGACTTGTTCTCTTGTGTAATCGTCACCCCTCTTGTCCCTTTCTTCTTATTGTATGTGTCAGTCAGGGTTCTCCAGAGAAACAAACAGGGAAGGGGTGAGGAGAGAGAGAGAAGCGGAAGGGAGGAGAGAAGAGAGGGAGAGGAGGAGAGAGGAAGAGGAGAGGAGGGGAGGGGAGGGAGAAGGAAGGAGAAAGAGAAAAGGGGAGGGGAAGGGAGAGGAGAGCACAGAGAGAGAAGAGAGAGGAAGGGAGGGAGGGAGAATTAGATCAGATTACTTTTCTGTTACAGAGAGGGAAAGGTACCTTTTTGAGGCCAGAATCTGCCAGCCATCACCTTAACCAAGTGATCAAAGTCAATATGCCAGAAGTAGTAAGCCTGCATGTAATCATAAGGAAACAGATGAATCCAAATTGAGGGACACTTTAAAATAACTGACTTGAACAGGGGCAGTATTACTAAAGACAAAATAGAAAATATTGGGAGATTGTTCCAGATTCAAAGAGATGAAAGAGATACGAAGGCTAAATACAATGTGTGATCCATCTATGATTGGATCCTGGATCAAAATATAAAAAACAACTATAGAAACATAATTGGGGCATTGGGGACATTTGGATATAGACTTAATTATTGGATAAGAGTGTCCTATCTGTTACATTTCTGTGTATGATCATAAGTGTGTTTATTTAGGAGAATGGCCTCTGTTCTTAGAAGATGCTAGGTGAAGAGTTCAGAGAAAGTGGCAAAATGTGTGTGACTTACTCTCTAATGGTTTCAGGAAAAAATTATGTCTGTGTATCTACATAGAGGGAATTGTAACAAAATATTAATAATCGGTGATTATTAGGCATGTAATTCATGACTGTCTTTCTTTTGGTACTGCTAGCATCTATTGATCATTCCTAGATCTCATTACTTTATTTTTCCGTGTATAAGATGATACTTTTGTCTAAAATTGTTAGACTAAAAATTGGGGGTCGTCTTGTACACAGGAGTAACCGGTTGAGAGGGTTTCTTAATGTTGAGTTAGAAAAGTAAGGGTCCTCTTATACATGGGGATGTCTTATACATGGAAAAGTATGCTAAATAAATTTTTGTAAAACGGTAGCATGCTAACATCCTCTCTTTGTTTCTTACCTCAAATCTTCGTATCTTATCTAGATTAAATGTTTGATTCTTTCCCTTTATTTACCAGCCTTCAGAAGGAAAGCTTGCTCTTACTGGTGATTGAATCATCCCTTCTTTGGCCAGTGGGAGCCTCTATCAGCTGGTTCTTAAATCCTTTTAGCAGGACCCCAGAAGCCTTGGCTAGCTTCCTTACTTTCTGGTATGACAAGGTATTCCTGGTTCATCTTGTCTGTTTCCTGTCCCAGATCTGCAATCAGCCATTGCTCTGGGGAGATCTGGTTCCTCTTAGCAGTAAATTAAACCATTTCAGGTTTCTGGTTTATGTCTAGTTTTACAGAAAGGAGTAATCTGGTGTATTGGCTATTTACACTGTCTTTCATGGTGTGGGACTTTTTCATATTATTCATAATTTTTGTCTATGAGCTCATCTTCTCTAGGAGTTTTACACCCCCCTAGGTATGCTGAATTGTGCCCCAACTCATAGGGCACAGTGACACAGATGTGGCCTCTGGCTGGATCCCATAGGCTTATGCACCAAACCAGTTTTTACTGGGAACTACTTAATGAGGAGGGGACGATTAAAGGGATAACTTGGTTTCCTTCCTGTGCACTTTTATAGTATTTGAATCTTTACAACAGAAATGTATTTTCATGTTAACGTAGAATTATAAAAGGGCAAGATGCCTATATGCCACAGATTGGAGAGTGAGTGCCCTCATTTATACAAGGCTGTTTACTTGTGTAAGGCACGAGTGATTTGTTTTGTCTTTGTTTGCTTTTCCAGGACCTGTACCCAGCTCTGAAAGGTGTAAGCATAGTTTTCCACTGTGCATCACCCCCACCATCCAGTAACAACAAGGAACTCTTTTATAGAGTGAATTACATTGGCACCAAGAACGTTATTGAAACTTGCAGAGAGGCTGGGGTTCAGGTAAGGGGAAGGCTGGAGTGAGTGCTGTCACACATTTGTAAATGTGTGGGGGCCTGGGTTCTTCCTCTCCTCCTGGGCCTAGCCAGGCTTGCTTCCAAAAGTGTTGGGTAGATCCTAAGAATTAAGCTGTGGAGCAGCTGGGCCAATTTGAGCTATAATATTCTAACTGCATCAGAATAGACTATCTGAGGACCCTATGGCTTATTAGTCTTTGGTTAAAAAGCTACAAAATTTAGATATTGCTTATATCTTTTATTGTGACTATATATATATATATATATATGTACATATATATGTATATGTATATATGTGTATACACACACACAATTTATATAAACATGAAAATTAGCATCTTAACCAGTTTTAAGTTTACAGCTCAGTATCATTAAACACACTGACATTGTTGTGCAACCTTCCCCACCTTCTGTTTCCTGAACTTTTTTATCTTCCCAAACTGAAATCTCTCCCATTAAACAACAGTGCCCTCCCCCCAGCCCCTGGCACCCACTCTTTTACTAAATCTCTGTCTCTATAAATCTTATTACTCTAGGGACCTCATACAAGTGAAATCATACACTATTTGAACTTTTGTGACTGGCTTACTTCACTTAGCCTAATGTCTTCAAAGTTCATCTATTTTGTAGCATTTGTCAGAATTTCCTTCTTTTTTAAGGCTGAATAACATTCCATTGTATGGAGAGAACACATTTTACTCCTTTATTAATTCATCAGTGGACACTTGGATTGTTTCTACCTTTTGACTGCTGTGAATCATGCTGTTGGGAACATGGGTGTGCATGTAACTGCTGCTGTCTCTGTTCTCAGTTCTTTTTGGGTAAATACCCAGAAGTGGAATTCCTGGATCATACAGTAATCCTATGTTTAGCCTTTTAAGGAACTACCATACTATTTGCCAGACCTTGCTTATATTTTACCCAATAGACACCTGTTACAACACAGACCCAGGGGTATATGAATTTCCACCATGTCATAGCTTGTTGCATTGTGAATCCTAGTTCTCAGGATCGCCTTTACAGGGCACCACCCACTGGACAAAACAGCTCCCTGTCAGCCAGGCACCCCACCCTCACAGTGACGTATGCCACAGATGCTGTGTAAATGAGAGAAAAGACCAAGCTGAATGGGGGTTCTCTCGCAGCACTCCTGGTGCTGTCGGCCCCCAACACCACTAGCTGGCCGGGCAAGACCAGGAACTCTCCTGAGCTTGCGCCCTGGGAGGGATAAGTTATAGTAATAGTGTCCCCTTACACTTAGCAAATGCCAAGACACTTTGCCCTGTAAGTGCCACCTGATTTACTCCTCTTTAGGTAACCAGGGGCTACTAATGTCACTTAACAGGTAAGGAAGCAGATTTGAAGAGCTAAGTGCTGTCTCTTTGTTAGTAAATGAAAGAGATAGGATTTGAATCAGACCCTTTGATGCCAAAGCCCAGACTCCTTACTCTCCCTGCAAAGCATGCTGCTGTTGGTTTTAAATGGAATATCTCAGGCATCCAAAAAACATTCAAGAATCATATAGTAGCCGTGCACTCACCACAGCATTTGCAAAACACTATGACTGGTAGAGTAGAAGCCCTGTGTGTACCCATTCTCGATGCCATTGCTGTCCTTTCCCATCTACGGGGAACCACTGCTGTGAATTTGGGTTTACCATTTATTTACTCCACGTGCAGTCAATATAAGGTATTGATTTGCATGTTGTAAAACTTTATTAAAAGATAATACATTGAATAGATTCCTGTAACTTGCTTTTTTTCTCTCAATGTTACATTCTTGAGATTTATCCATCTTGACATGTATGTAGCTCCAGTATATTCAGTGAAGTGGCAGAATTGCTTTGTGGGCAACAGTGCAGGAAAGGATTTTTGTGTTGTATTTACAGAGTATTTCACAACACTGAAATAGAAAGATTGTTTAATGTGTGTGATTTTTTTTTCTGAAAGATTAAAAGTGTTACTTCCACATTTAAAACTTTCATCCACCAGGACTATTTGTTTGTATATGGTTTGAGGTAGAAACCTCGTGTTCTGTTGTTCAGCACTATTTCTTATGTGATTCATCCTGTAACCACTGTCAGCATCCCATTCGGCACACCTCACACGTTGGTGCCCTGCATTGGTCTGTGCCTGGCTCTCTCTTCCTCTCCTTTGCCTTCTGCCTGTGCCCGGGCCACTGTGCTCTGCCTTAATTCAGCAAGCCTTAGGAAGAATCTCATTGCCTGGTAGGACAAGTCACTTGTTTGAACCCAACCATGTTCTTCAGAATTCACTGGGCTATCCTTAGCCCTTCATTCATCAATATACATTTTAGGATCAGTTTGTCAAGTTCATTGATAAAGCCTGTTGTAATTGTTACTGTAACTGCCTCATACTTGAAGGTCATTTGGAAGAGAATTGACATCTTTCCAATATTGAGTCTTCCTATCCATAAACACATAAGATCTCTCTTTATCTCTCTCTTCATTGCCTTTCAGTAGAGCTTTACACTTTACTTAGTAATGGCTTTATACATCTTTTGTCAAATTTATTCCTATGTAGCTTGTTTCCAGTTATTGAAATAATACTTTTCATACCATATTTTCAATTGCTAATGAATAGGAACACAGCTAATTTTTGTATATTGATTTTGTGCTCAGCAACTTTCTGAACTTTAATAATGTCTGTGTATTCATAGTGTTTTCTGTGTACACATTTCCAATATCTGTGAATGGTGGGAGTTTTGTTTCTTCTTTTCAAATCATTATACCTCATTGTTTGTCTTATCCTACCTTGCTGGTTAGGACTCCAGGGCAGTGTTCAATAAAAGTGATAAAGATATGATTCGAGCTAATGATGTTCAGTGTTGGATGAGCTGCCCTTGACCAGAGGGCTGGGAGCTGGGGACACTTGTAGGACAGCATCTCCCTTTTGATAGTATTTCTCAAGTGGGTATATGCTCATGCATGTGTGTACTGACACGCCAAAGTTGGTGTCAGTATCACCAGGGGTCTTTCAGACAGGCATCTCCCTTGAATTTTGTGGGCTATCCTTCCCCCATGGAGAATAACTCCCACAGTGAGATACCATAACAAATGGAAAGTCTGTTCTATCTCTCAGTTATGATAAGAGAAAAAGAAATATGAAATCTAGGGTTTTACAATGTAATATAATGTGTCTTTTAAATTATTTTTCAGTTACAGTTGACATTCAATATATTCTATTATTTTCAGGTATACAGCATAGTAGTTAAACATTTATATAATTTATGCAATGATCCTCCCAATGACTCTAGAACCCACCTGGTACTATACATATTTGTTATAATATTATTGACTATTTTTCCCATGCTATAGTTTACAATCTGGTGAATATTTTGTAACTACCAATTTGTATTTCTTAATCCCTTCACCTTTTTTACCCAGCCCCCAACTCCACTCCCTTCTGGCAACCATCAGTTTGTCCTCTATATCCATGTGTCTATTTCTGGTTAGTTTGTTTGACCATAATGTGTCTTGTATCCATGTAGCTGCAAAAAAATGGTGATCTTTGGATTATTTTAAGAAGGCCTAAAAAATGAAAGCATTGCAGTAAATACTTTGCCTGGTGCCTTGCATGCAAGGGTCCTGAACAGATGCCATTTGATTCTCTTTCATACGTGACCATAGTGCTCATTCCTGACTCATACTTTTTTTAAGTCTTTCTTTCTCCTCTGCCAGAAACTCATTTTAACTAGCAGTGCTAGTGTCGTCTTTGAAGGCACTGACATCAAGAATGGAACTGAGGACCTCCCTTATGCCATGAAACCCATTGACTACTACACGGAAACAAAGATCTTACAGGAGAGAGTACGTACCTGAAAACTGGTTGAGTAGTGACAAGCAAGCTCCATGAACATCTGAAGGGCTTACATCTTAAGGAAAAACATTAGTGAACATATGAAGTTAGTATTCTGAGGCCTAACTTGGAAAGTAAAATTTGTGGGTGAAATTCAGTTTTAAAAATCCTAACGGAATAGGTCGATGTGGCCAGATACTGCTCTGAGTCTTTTCTAGGAACTGCCTCATTTAAACTTCACAATGACCCCATAAGTGGATACTATTAATGTCACCAGATTACGGATGAGGACAGTTGATGCCCAGATTCAGAACCATCCTAGGGCCATACAAATAGTAGGTGGCTGAACCAAGGCAGGCTCCAGAGCCTGCACTTGAGCTCACCCTGTGCAAGGTTACTCAGTTGCCATAGAAATCAGAAATCAGGCAGTTTATGATAATCTCAAGTATGCAGCCAGAACTCAGGCTTAACACATGAGGAGTGTGTTTTCATTTGAAACACCTTCCTAGTGGCACTCTAGTCCCCCTCCCTTTTTCAAAACGATGGAAGGATCTTGCTTGAGTTTAAGGAAAAACACTTTTCCACTTGGTATACCAGCTTCGCCCAGGAGCACCTGGTTTTATCAGCAATCTAGGTTCAGTAATGGGCACCAAGCCTTTGGATTCCTGGGCTTCAGGGACCATGGCAGAAACTAGCCCCAGGATTAATGTCCAGAGAGGACATAACCCTGTGGGCAGCCTCAGCTCAAGGCTATGAATGCTCATGTGCCACAAACAGCTCGCCTTTGCTGGGTATATGTGAATGTACTTCTCCCAAGTGTTTATAGAACATCGTACCCACTGAGGGTTCTTTCACAGCCAGTACATATCAAGCACTCTCATTCAAGGTGCCTGGGAATCCCACCCTCTGCTCAGGAGCTGCAGGTGGCAGCCATGGCTCAGACTGTCGGTGTCCAACTTGCATTGACCTTGGGTACTCAACTGAAAATAAGCAAAGCCTGTAAACACCTCCTGCAGTAACCCCCTTGGATCCTCCTGTCAGCTACTGTTGGCAGACAAGTCTCTGCTGGCTTTCAGACCTTCTGACATAAAGAATGGAATTTGGTCTTGATCTAAGACCGCTTTACCCCTCTTCTTTCAAGTAACACAGATGAGCCTTGGTAGAGGACATTCGAAGCCTTGTTTAGTCATTTCCCCCATTGCTATAGGGGGCCAGGGGCCTGGCAGGAAGAGGAGAGACAGCTCTGGGAATCTGTTGCTAGACCGCTTCTCCACTGTTGGGTAGCTCTGATGGTTATAAACTCAGTCAACAAGGAACTTAAACTTGCTGAGACCCAAACATGTACAAAAATTTTGCCACCACAGTAGAAATCCTAGGTGAGGTGATATACTTATTAAGCATACACTTACTGAAACAATTGGCATGGGCCATCTCAACTAATCAGCACACAGCCCCATCAGGGTAGGCACTGTCATAGGCTGACCAGATGTACCATTTTGAACGGGACAGAAGACAACAGTACTGTCCTGTTTCAACCAGTATGTATGATCAGCCTACTGACACCTTGAATTTAGCCCAGTGAGACCAGGCTGACCATGCGTACTATTTGAATCAGGACAGTACCATTGTTTTCTCTCTTGTTTAAAACAGTATGTGTGGTAAGCCTATAGTCGCGGTCCCCATTTTTACCAATAACATAAGAAATCATTCAGGAACTTTTGTTGCTTTTGAGGCAAAACCTGTTACTCTGTACTTCAAGCCCTTAAGTTCTAGTTTGTCCATTAAGCCACACAGAGCACAGCTTTTCTCTCATCCTGACAGCAGATGATGGAATAGTGGCTGCTGCTGCTTAAGCACTTAACTAGGTACCAGGCACTGCTGTGAGGACTTTGCCTGTATTGGTTGCCCTGTTTCTTCCAGACCCTTCAACCCTGTTAGTCCCTTCCTGGCCCTCTTGGGTTCATCAGATCCCCTTCCTGGAAGGTAGTGCTCGGAACTGACCAGAACAGCCCAAGACTGGTAGAAACATGCAGTCAGCACAGTAAGCTTAAGGCAAGAACCCCTTCAGTGGCAGCAGCCTCATGGGAGGCTCACAGCTAGGTCATTCACTAGAACCCTCAGATCTTTTCCATAAACTTGCCAAGGCTCATCTTCCCCTGGCTGCATTTGTGCATTAAGTCTGGCACCCAAACCCAGGCTTTCTGTTTGATCTTACTGGTTTTGACCCAGCTATCTCTCCTGTGTTTTCCCATTTAGGGGTGGATGGGATAGAAAACTAGCCAGAATTATACCAGTCGCTGATACAGGTCCTCAGTCCAGGGCATTGGGTGCCATCTGTGTCCCCTGTGGGAGGTGCCGCTTACCTGGTGTGGCACATCCACTGTGGACATGCTCTTCTCTCCCACAGGAAGTTCTGCTCGCCAACGATCCTGAGAGAAATTTCTTAACCATAGCTATCCGCCCCCATGGCATTTTTGGCCCAAGGGACCCCCAGCTGGTCCCCATCCTCATTGAGGCAGCCAAGAAAGGCAAGATGAAGTTTGTAATAGGGTAAGTCAGCCCACAGTGGCTCTTTCCTATGACCCTCTGACCCCACTGTAACAGGGATCACTCACTTTCAGCTCTCTTCTTATGTGGCCTTCTCTACTGCCCTCTTTGTTTCCTGGGGCTGCCACAGCACATGACCACACACTGGGGAGTAGGAGACTTAAAACAACAGAAATCAATTCTCTCCCAGTTCTGGAAGCCAGAGGTCCAAAATCCAGCTGTGAACAGTGTTGGTTCCTTCAGGAGACTCTGAGAGAGAATCTCTTCCAGGCCTCTCTTCCAGCTTTCAGTGGCCAGCAGTCCTTGGCTTGTGGATGCATCACTGCAGTCTCTGCCCCCATCATCACGTGGCCTTCTTTTCTCTGTGTGTTTGTGTCCAAATTTCTCTTGTCTTGTAGCAAGGCAGCCATTGGGTTTAGGGCCCACTCTGTGCCAGCATGACCTCATCTAACCTTGATAATATCTGTAAAGACCAAATTTCCAAATAAGGTCACATCCACAAGTTCTAGGGGGCCATGAGTTTACGGAGGACACTATTTAACCCAGTACATCCTCTCTCAGGCACGCTGGGAAAATATTTGTGTCCCTCTTTGGAAATTGAGGAAATAGGCTCAGAAGGGAAAGACAGACTCAGACTCAAGGGCCAGGACCTCAAACTCTCCTTTCATCTATGAAGATAAGTGAAGGCATTAATATTTCTCCTTGAGAAAAGTGCATGGTGGAGGAACCTCTGCAGGTGGTTAACAGTATGGCTGTCTCCCCAGTATGTGTGCTTTTCCTCTCTTCCCATTTCTCCCTGTGTCTTGCCAACTGGCCTCCCTGCCTCCCACTCAGCAGCTCCATCTTATTGCTTTCAGGGATTGTATAGAGATGGTAGAAACATGTGATGCCAGAGCAAAGCATTAGGCCAGAATGTCTTGGAAGGAGTTAAGAGCTGCTGCCCAAATTAGAGCTCAGAGCAGACAATACCAGTGTTGCACAGGATGAGGCAGGCAGGGTACCAGGCTTTCAGATTCATTGGTTGGCCCTTAAATATCCCACTGCCCATGAGGGCCCCAGACACCCTGGCCCCCTGCATGTCTTCAACTTAACCAATGTCCAGGTGTGCCAGGCCTGGCATTGCCAAGGCAGGTAGCCGTCTTTCAAACACTGACACTCGGGAACAGCCTTGGGTCCACATGCAGGGGCGCCACTGGGTGTGCAGCTGAGCACCTCCAGCCCAATGGAACCACTCTTGTACTCCTGCAGAAATGGGAAAAACTTAGTGGATTTCACCTTCGTGGAGAACGTGGTCCATGGACACATTCTGGCTGCAGAGCAACTCTCCCAAGACACAGCCTTAGGAGGAAAGGTAAGGCCCCTGCTTCTCCTGACTCAGTAGCAGCTGGCCTGCCACATCCTGCCCCTGCACATTTGTCTGTCTTCACATTTCTTTTCCCTGTGATTAGATTAACTGGCGCATTGCCTCTGTGGTCCTGAATCCTGGTGGACCTGCTTTAGGATCCCATTGGGCTGGAGTTAAGCCCCTCTGGTAGGGAGTGTGATGTCATAGCAATGCCACATGGCACAGGGTAGCCAAAATCCAGAGGAGTGAGTTTGGATTGAACAGATTGAGAACCCAGTTCTCCATGAATGTGACCTGGCTATACACCATGGACATGGCTGCTCCAGGCAGGGTCCCTTGTACATTGGGCGGGGTGCTTACTACTCACCCTTTCTACCACTCATTGCAAAAGTATCTTTTCCCCCCATCACCCTGCCATGCTCATCCCTCTCACCCCTCCAGAGGAGCAGATGTATCTGAATCTCCTGGCCTTGGGCACCTAGTGGGCAGGGTGGGTATGTGGGGGAGATGAGCACTTAGGTAGAAATGAGTGACAACATGGGGCCCCCTCGCCCTTTCCTCCCACTCCAAAGATCCCCATCTTCCTTGTTTTTCACTCATGCCTTTGGAATTCCTCCCTATTTGGGTCTCACTTTTTTTCTGCTGGACCACTGCCATTTTCCCACTTGTGTAACTCTTAAGCTGGGTATGGCTTTTGGTTTAGACCAAACACAGCACATTTGAGAAATGTAATATGACCTGTTCATTGCATTTGAAGATGAGTCTTATCATCATTAACACAATGAATAAATTAAATTAACAAATGTACCTTCCTGAGTGGAATATAAGCTTCACTTAAAACCCTGGCAGATTGTCTCTACCAGTGGCTGTCACTTGTGGATTAGAGGACCACAGAAATGCTGTGATCTGCATGACCTTGATAGCTGCCTCACTTTTGAGCTGTCCTGCAAAGGAGCTGGGGCGGGTGGGCAGGGAGTGGCCACCGGTTGCCCAAAACACTGGTCCTGGGCTGAGCCAGCAGCTGTGGCTGAGCTCCAAGTTCTGAGCATGGCCTCCTCATCCCTCCAACTGGGAGCAGTCTCTAACTTTTTGTTCTCTCCCCAGGCATTCCACATCACCAATGATGAACCCATCCCTTTCTGGGTGTTTGTGTCCCGCATTCTGATAGGCCTCAATTATGAGGCCCCCAAGTATCACATCCCCTACTGGGTGGCCTACTACCTGGCCCTCCTGCTGTCCCTCCTGGTGACGATGATCAGTCCTATCACCCAGCTCCAGCCCACCTTCACACCGATGCGGGTCGCACTGGCTGGCACATTCCACTACTACAGCTGTGAAAAAGCCAAAAAGCTCATGGGGTACCAGCCACTGGTGACCATGGACGACGCTGTGGAAAGAACTGTGCAGAGCTTCCACCACCTGCGGAGGGTCGAATGAGGCCTCTGAGATTGGGCCCTCTCACAGCGCTCCTTCACCGATAGCTCTCACCTGTGGAGCAATAAACCTTCAAGTGAGTTTCTTCTGAGTTTGAGTTCCTCCTGCCAGTTAGCTGGGAGCATAACCAACCTTTATGTTACCACAAATGGTGAGAAAGCAGACATTTTTCTCTCTGTAGGATTAGCTTTGGACTTCTTATACCAGGCAGCTTTGTATTCCACTGTTTTATGTTCTCTTTCTCCCATCCCCCCTCCCTCCTGGATTCCTTATCATCCCAGTGACCTTGTACATAATCAAGGATGTGATAGGGAAGAAACAACCCCTTTGCTAATTGACCATGGGAAATCAGATTTATTTCTGTGCAAACCAGTACTAGAGTAGAAGCTATAGACTGTTCAAGGAGCCAAATACTAAAAATATCCTAGAAGAAAAAACAAATTATAAACACATGGTGAGACTTCAGGTGTACATTTCAAATAGGCAGAGTTTAGAGCAAACACTTAAAAACGTTTAAACAACAATAACCCCTGCCTCAGTCCCTGGTTGTTCCTCTCCTTACGTGCTTCCAGGTTCTCTCTTAGGCCCAACTGCAGTACCTGCCTGCATTGTTTTTGTCATAAAACATTCTGTCTTGGACACATTTCACTTTATCAACTGACTCCCACTGTCCTTATTGGCACAGTGATGGTCACCCTCAGTGGCACGCCATTTCAGCTGTCTGGCTCCTCTCCTAACATAGGACATCTGGCTGTTTGACAGCCATCGGAAAGGTAGGGCAGAAAAGAGGCTCTTTTGTTTGCTTGAAGTTTGGGCAGAAACTCCATCAACTGGTTCAGAGAGCGAGCGACTTCCCTTATAGAACCCTTCACGCTCACAGAATCCTTTCAGCCAATTTCAAGAAGGCCTAGTACATAAAATGATTCAGTGTTCTCTATTTTTTTTTGGTGATATTCTTATAAAACCTGGTTTCTTCTGAGACTAACTGACATGTAATTTTAAAGACTTTTGTTTTCTTCTCTGCCTTTGTGCAAGGATGTGGGAGGCTCCTGGGTAGACTGGAATAAAGACATTGGACATGCTATTGGTTTTTGTGATATGAACATGATCCCTGCCTGTGAGGAGACAAGCTGATGGTGTAGTGGGAATATAAACCGAAATAAGACACAGTCCCTAAGGCACTTCCAATAGAGGATTTAAAATACATTCACAAGCCCCTGTAATACTAGCCAGGAAATGATACAGACACTTGAGACAAGGTATAAGTTCAGAGGTAGGAGACATGGCTCCCAGCCGAGACCATCAAAAAAGCCTCCGGGGAGGAGGTGACGGCATTTTGAGTTAGACCTTGAAGGATGTACGGTCGATAGGTGGAGGCCCCTAGGTGGCATTTCAGGTTCACAGTCAGTGGCTTATTGTAGTTTCATTACCAGTGTATTGTCTTTCTCAGATTCAGTGAAGTACAGAAGTGACCAGCCTAGCTTGGCATGGGGTGGGGGAGGGGGTCTAGAGCAGTGGGAGGTTGGTCGGGCCGAAGAGGAGGTAGGCAAGGCCACAGATGCCAAGCCAAGGGGCCTAGACTTTACCCTGTAGTCAGGGGAAACCATTGACAGTTTAAGCAATGGAGGACAAAAATCAAGAAACTCATTCCAGCCACCCTGCGTGGAGCCTGGAAGACCAGATAGGAAGTAACAAAAGTGAACACTGCTGTAGCCATGGAAATAGATGAAGCCTTAGTGGAAGCACCTGGAAAGCAGTTAGAGCTCGCTGCCCAATTTCCTAAGAGGGTGAGAGGAAGGGAGGAATCCACCTTCAGTGCTGCCAGGAAGAGGGTCTTCAGCTTTGCCCTCAGTCTTCTTGGGAAAATGGTAGCAGCTGCCTCAACCAAAGATGTTCCTTGAACTCCAGACTGTACATGTTTCCACATGTTTGTTGGGCATTCCCCAGGCTTCAGTGAATGCAACAGACAGCCTGCAGCTGACATTCTAGCGGGGCCATGATGCAAATCAATACATGCCATATTTTGCTGTATATAATGCATACCCACATTTTTGGCCCAAACTTTCAGGGAAAAACTATTTTCATTTTGATTGTTTTAATTGTCAGAGTTTCACTTTTAATTCATAAGTGTAAATAAAAATTAAAAACATTTATATAGATATGGAATTATTACTACCAATGTACAGGAATCAGCAGAAGTAACGCCCTTTTAAAGTATTATAGTATAAATAGATGTGTTGTCTTAGTAACCTTTGTGTTACAGGTATATGAAGATGTGTTCAGAAAAAAGGGGTGTTATTTGTGTTGGACCCTGTATAATGTGCATCCTTCGTTTCCCTCAAAAATGTGGGCCAAAAAAAAATGCATTATACACAGCAAAATATGGCCATTGGAACCTTGAAAGTCCCAAAAAGGAAAAGTATGGGCTAATGGAGAGTAGGCTGTGAATGACCCTAGCCCAGTTAGAAATGGGGCAGAACAGCCACCAAAGGCTTTCCAAGGAAGCAGCATCCATGCAGATCAGAAAGGTAAGACTAAGTTCATTAGGTGGCTGGAGGATTTCTTCAGACAGACCCTGAGCACAAGTGGGCAGAGGGTCGCTTTCCCTGCCAGGTGAGGGTTTTTGCCACCACGGTGATTCCTTGCTTCACTCTGCAATCTTGACCTGGACCTATGTCACCCTCCTGAACTTGTTTGGAGGAAGTCTGACCATCAGGAAACTATTCCTCCACACTCCCTGGGAGCTTGTTAGAAACTGTGGCGCCCCATCCCACACGTACTGAACCAAGACTCTAGGAGTGGGCTTGGCACAGTGTTCACAGGTCCCACCAATGTTTCTGGACCACTGAGTGACCTCCCACTAGGTCACAAGTCTGGCTAGAACCCCACTTCAGCCACTGTAAGACTGAACTTGCCCCCCACCCAGACCCAAGTCTCTGGGCCACCCTGACCTATCCCTTTCCTGATGGCCAATAGCCTTGACCACACCTTCCTAAAATGGCTTTCTAGAGAACCACCCTGGTCCTGTGCCTCTCCTGTGGCACATCCATCTGTAGAATCAAGACAGAAGGAAGAGAACAGCTAAAAGTCCATGCCCAGTTTTGCATGTCCATTGGGAAGTTTTCCTTTCAGCCCCTCCTCCCTCCCCATCAATGCTGACCTAGTTCAGCACCTGGCCCCATCCACACCTGGGTCAGGTGTACTGGGACAGCCAAGCTGATCTCTCTGCCTTCTCCAGTCCAGCCTCTATGCACATCCAGGGCACCCTTCCTAAAACAGACCAACCTAGATCCTGCCTCTCTACCAAAAACATTTCAGTGGGTTCCAATTTTCCGAACGCATTCCACAGCCAGTGCACCAAGGCCTGTGCCCAGCCCACCTTCCCAGCTTCTTCCATTGGACTTATCACCTGTTGTACTCCAGCCAAACAGCTTACACCCTGTCATACATCCCCTTACTCAGGTTATCCTGGCTTTTTACAGTGTCTTCCCCCCAATACGTTCCCCAGGCCCAGGATGGACAGCTTCTTTTCTCTGAAAAAGCCTACCCCAATCCACCCAATTAGAAACTGTCTGTTCTCTGGGCTCCCAGCCTGGGGTTCTCAATCTTTGCCTCATTTAGTGTATATTCCCTTTGTGTGCTTTCTACTACCCCCACCAGGTCAGGAGCTCTTTGAGGGCACAGCCAACCAGTGTCTCTACAGCACAAGAGTGGACGCTCAGGAAGCGTGCATAGCCACCTGCCTGGCTTGGAAGCCTAGGGTAACAGCAGCAATGAAAGGAAACAACCCAAGGGCTGAGGAACAGAGCAGCCAGGGAAACTAGTTGGAGCAGAGGTTCTGGGCCTGGCATTTGGGATTGGGAGGTCTGTGAACCCCATAAATTGGGTGCAGACTTTGGGGCATCTGTGAGCGTATGTCTTTTGGCAGGAAAGGGTACATAGCTTTTCGAACATGATTGTGCATGATACAAAATTCCAGCCAGTGAGATGGGGGCCAGCAGCTGTGGGGAAGCCCACTTTGAAGAGGGAGTCCAGGAGAGAAGCTGAGAGGCGGAGGCCAGAGCAGGGACCCCAGGCCTTACCACATCCCCATCTGCATGTATTCCTGGATCACAAAATGCCTGTGGCCAGTGTTCTGTCTGTGGAGTTCATAACTCCAAAACAGGGAATGCCTGGAACTAAGATGGAGGCTGGCTCAGCAGACGGGACAGGAATGGTTGTGGCCTCTGGCCACAGCCCTCCAAGTTCTGGTGTACATTTCTATCCACTGGCAAGGAGCTCTATGCTTCTTCTCTCTTCGGTGTGTGAAACAGTCCTTGCTGGTAGAAAGTTCTCCCTTCTGCAGCACTGAAGTACCTCTTCATGTGACTTGCCTTCCCTTCCCTACCTCTATCATCCAATCCCAGCAGGCTAGCTTATAAGCTCTTCACATGGTCCTACTGGGCCCACAACCTCCTCTTCATTCAGACCTCATCTCCGACATCGTTTCCTCCTCCCAGATTTCTCTCAATTTCTCTCCTTTTGGCTTCTTACAAAGTCTGGTCGCTGTCAAAGCACTTCCTTAGTCATATGGTAATCATCGGCTTAACTGTCCCGACCTTCCATGAGCCACTACATTCCTCAAGGGCCAGGGGCTTTTGATTCATTTCTCTGTCCCTGAAGTCGTATGCAATGCCTGATCTTGGGAAGGTGCCCAGTAAGTATAACCAGACTGAAAGGGCTTTTAGAGGACAAAGCCACCAATACCCATGTTCACCAGCTGAGGGAGCCCCAGAGAGAAGAAGCCACAGCTAAGGGCACTCAAGACAGTTAGCAGAGCCAGGACTAGATCTTGGGCTCCTGATCCCTCAAACCAGTACACCCCACACTACCCATTTGATTCAGGCAGCCGAATGCAGCAAAGATGTCCACGTGGGAAAGAAGGGACATGGTGTCTGATGTGAGGCTCTCCAACGTGAATGACTTAAAGAGCACAAATAGATAATTAAGAATAGAAAGGAAAAAAAAGGCAAGTTGGAAGCTTCCCTCACCAGCACTGCCCAGTTGTTGATCATGGAAGATTCCAAATGATGGTGGGCCCAAATTAGAGCCTTCTCTTTGTTGGATCTGCCTCTCACCACTCAGCCCCAAGAAGCTTGTTCACATTAGCTCCTTTAGTAAGAGAACTTTCTATCGTGACCTCGGTAGGCAAGAAAAGGAGAGAAGTGGGTGAGGGCCTCTCTGGCCTTTGTCCTGTACTGCAGCCTGTCTCCTAGTAATTTGTGAGGTGCCTTCTCTAGCAGGTTCTTCGGGACAAGCACACCACTGGCTTTGTTCTCCATGAGGGTGGGGACCATCAATTCAGAAAATACTAACTGAGCGCCTACTAAGTCCAAAAGGATGTAGAGGTGACTGAGATAGAGCCCTTACCCTCAGAGTCAGAGAGAAATAACCCAAATGCCCCTTGCCTTAAGAGCAGAGGTCTGCAAACTGTGAACTCTCACTTGCTCTGCTTTTGTCAATGAAAGTTTTTTGGCACTAGCTGTATACATTCATGCATTTTTTTGCATATTGTTTGTGGCTGCATTTGTGCCACAATGGCAGAGTTGACCAGTTATTGTGTGACCCACAAAGCCTAAAATAGTTACTACCTTCCCCTTTACAGAAAATTTTTCCAACCTCTGCTTAAGAGTGACTGATAGGTCAACAAGCAAATGAAAAAGAAAAGATGCTCAATGTTACTAGTCATTAGGGAAATGCAAATCAAAACCACAGTGAAGAGAGGGGGAAAACACAGTGAGATATCTCCTCACACCCATTAAGATGCCTACTAACAAAAAACAAAACAAAACAAAATAGGATGAGACCAATTTGGCCAACCTGAGAAGACTAGGAATGGCATTCCAGCTTCCAGGCCAAGGGAACCACCATGGTCTGTGGATAGAAATTGCAATAGATGAGATTGCAGGGTCAAGGAGCTTGGACTTGATCGCCTCCTAGAGAGTGACATGGTGACATTTGTGTTTGAATGATAAGAGGAGAGTGCAGGGTGAAGGACCAGAGGCAGGCACCAGTGGGGAGTTACTTCTGCAGTACAGGGGAAACAAGGTGAGAGCGTGTCTGTCTCGGGGAACTGGTTATAGGGATACAAAGAAGACATAGTCTGGAGATGATTCTGGGCTAAAATGGAAAATACTCAGTGGATAATTGGATGTGGGGCTAAGGGACAGTGAAGGGTTAAAAATAACTAGGAAGCTTGCATTCTGCCCATGGTATGTTTGAGAAACTTTGGAGTTCTAGAAGGCAAGAGATCGATATTTAAGGGATCTTGGCCTATTGCTGCTACTTGAAGTCACAGGCATGCAGGAGAATGAAGGATGGGACCTTGAGAATTAAAACATGAACTCAAAACTAAGGCATCAATGAAAGCTAGGGAGGAGAAGAGGAACAAATGAGAGTGGTCAGCAGTGTTAGCCAGTGTAGTGAAGTTGAGGAGGCTGAAGGCTGAAAATAGATGCCAGGACAGTGAACAAAGAAATGTCCCTGATGTCTAACAGTCACAAGTATGTACTGGGCATTTCTTGTGTAACTGGCCTTGGTCTAGGGCAGTGGTTCTCAACCTTCCTAATGCTGTGACCCTTTAATACAGTTCCTCATGTTGTGGTGACCCCCATAACATTATTTTTGTTGCTACTTCATAACTGTCATTTTGCTACTGTTATGAATCGTAATGTAAATATCTGATGTGTGTTTTCCGATGGTCTTAGGGGATCCCTGTGAAGAGGTCATTTGATTCCCAAAGGGGTCGCTACCCACAGTTTGAGAACCACTGTTCTAGGGTCAGGGCCACCACAGTGAACAGTAAAGACATGAACCGTCATAAAGCAAGGTCTAGCAAGGGAGGTGAAAGCAATCATTAATGGAAGATTCACAATTCATTACAACTGGGCCACATGCCCAACATCACTAATCATTAGGGAAATGCAAATCAAAGGCTGCAGCATGACACAGCGGACACCATCCCAATTTGTAGTACACTTGTGCTCAAGACAGGTGCCCATGACCTGCTCATGAAACTTGTGTCCTTCCCTCATCTTCCTCTCCATTTTCTTCTTTGATGGTGGCCTTCTCAAGGACAGATTTTCTTAGATTTTGGAAGGCAGCTATGCTCACCACTTTACTACCAACACCAGCTAGATTTTCTTAGACTTTGAGAGTCTAAGATGATGCTAATCATTTTGTGGACACTCTAGACTTGTTGAGTGGCTTTGGATTATAGGA
>PVJL010008469.1:0-26324 GCA_004026885.1 Lyroderma lyra
GGGCGGGGCGCACGGGGCCATCGGGGCGGGGCGCACGGGGCCATCGGGGCGGGGCGCTGGCCACACAGAACTCGCCTTGTTCTCGGAGAAGGGCCAGAAGCACACAGCGCCCGCCTTGTCGTCAGATGCAACCTCACCTTCTAGCCGGGCCCAGGGGAACAAAGAGAAACCCCGCGGGGACAAGGGGACACTCACCGCTCTGGGGAGACGGCGGCCGGTGTGGTTGCCCCGCCAAGGGGGTGGGGTGTCCCCAGTCTATTTCCCTCTGCCCTGTTCAAAGTTCTAAAAATTCATGGGCATCCTGGCTATAGTCTGCACTCCTGCCACATTTTCTTTCCTAAAGTCCAGACCCCAGACGTAAGCATCTCAGATCGAAGCTCCGGGCGTTGGCCTTGGTGAGTGGCGCCCGCAGCCTCGGACGCGGGGGTTCTGTGATTCTCTGAGGAGCACGCCGAAGTACGATGCTAGGAAGCGGGGGGGCTTGCATGCGCCTCCCTGAGAGATCAGAGGCTTGAGATGTGAAGTGTGAACACACCGGGGTGGCCACCTGGTGGCCTGCAGATGACGCGTGCTGGGGTGTTTTTCTTTTGTACTTTCTTTTTTTGGCCTGTCACCAGTGAGGTATTTGTAATCGCCAGTGTTCTAAAAGCGGGTATTTCACATGCAAGTCCAGATCTCTCACTTCTCCTTTTAGAAAGGGGAGAGCTCACAACACTGTGCATGCATTCCTGTGGGACAGCAACGCTCCCAGACAGAGTTTGTCACCACGGCATGCAAGCAACTCGCCTGCGGTGACACGGCTGGTCGATACCGACAGCACTTGGGATAGCAGCTAATGCGGGGTTCACACTGCATGCAAGACTTCAGTATACTCCCAAGTGGGTTGTAAGAACCATCCCATTCCAGACTCCCCACAATTCTAGGGTGTAGATACTAACAGCCCCGTGGTACAGACGGGGCAGCTGAGGCTCAAAGGAGAAGCAATTTGATCAAAATCATGAGTTTACTAAGCGGTAGACCCAGGATTTGGACCCCGGCAGCCCAGCTCCTGAGACGGCACTGGTGGGGCCATGACGTCACACGGCTTCCCCGTGGTCCCATCTCATCACAAATCGGAGTCCCCACACCACAGATCATGGCGCCAGGAGCAGCTGGGCCTCGATCGCGCGCCGGTGACTGCTGTCACGACAGAGCATCCCATTTCCTTGCTGCGATTGTCGGCTTTATCACTGATCTCGTTAGGATACCCACCTCCCTGACACGGTCACCGTGACGACGGGGGTTGCTCAGTTCCCAGCATGGAGTGGGGAAGCCACAGCTGGATCTTGGGGAACAATTATTAATATCATCACTCCACAGCAAAGGCATTCCAGACCAGAAACGAGACACGCCACGTGCCAAGAAGGCAGCTGAGACATGCAGCCCCCACGGCACAGCCAGGCAGGAGGTGCCGGTAGAATTGCCCCCGGCCCCTTGTCCTTCTAAGCCGGCCGCCCAGCCCCGCCCGGGGTCCCGCTGGGACACAAGCCTGCCTGAAGCTCCCAACAGGGCCGCGTCTCCAGCCCAGCCCCATCGTGAGCTTTTCCCAGGCCCAGGCCATGGCACCGACCCTCTGTGCACCCACTTGCTGGGGCCACCAAGATGGCAGGTGGCCCAACTGGAGCCCAGGGCTGCCGAGTGTCCTAGAGACCTGGTCCAGAGTTCCCGAGACACGGTGCTCTGTTCTGCAGCTTCTGGGGCTGCTGGGTGGCCTTTCCATCCCCTGGGAAACAGCTCAGATTTGAGTCCCAGAATCCAAGCCTGCAAATGCCAGAAACAGACTCAGAGATGGGGGTAGGTGAGCAGTGACTTCCCTGTGTGCTGCCCAAGGGAGATATTACTGCTGAGCAATGACTGGGCCCCAAATTCTCTACGTGGCCCTATGAGCAGACAATGCCCAGAGATTCCAGTTTTCTGTGAGAGGAAACTCACTCCCATCCCATCGTCGTGGGGTGAGGGCTACGAGATCCAGGATGGGAGCGGAACCTCCTAAGGGCCACACGCGCTTTATATCAAAACCCGGTCTGGAATCCAAGTTCCTTGATACAAAATGCCGGGGTCACCCCTTTCGCCAAAGCGGATTTCTGTGGGCGTCCCTCCCCCCTTCAGCTCACTTCCTCTTCTTCAGCTCTCACAAGCGCCTCTGTGCAGGACGCCTTTTGTTCAAAGGACGGTGCAGCCCAGCTCTGGGAAAACTGTGATTCAGCAGGGCCTCACGTCTGGAAGGTTTCCAAGAGGCCACACACAGAACCGCCGATACAGCCAGGATGGGGACCCAGGGCGATGGCATGGGGAGCTGGGCCCGGGGACAGAGGGCGCGCCCCAGCCCCAGGCCGTGCCGTGGACTGGGCCCCCCTTCCTGGCTGGCAGAGAGCTGATGGACAGGTGGGTCTGCTGGGGGCAGATGGGCAAGAGCTTCCTCTACAGAGAGTCATGGTCAAGGTCAGGAGACTTCAGCGGGGGGCGGAGGGCCGGGAGACTCACTGCCGCCTTCCCGCGTCCCCATCCTTCTGTATTTCTTAGTGACAGTGACACCAGCGATGACAATGATGGCCATTAGGACAGCGCTCACTTCAGTCCTGAGGAAGCCCCCTATTTAGCAACTTACGAGCATTTTCTAGTGAATTCTCATTCCACCCCCAAGGGGCGGAGACTCTCATAAAGTCTGCAGACGCGGATGAATTACTTACTGCTCACACCCCGGGGACGCTCTCGGTGACACCCTGGACTTGCCTGTTCCCAGACTGTGTGGACGCTGTCGTTTTGCTCCTAATGGACGGAGGGGGAAACTGAGGCCCCGGAAGCTTACCAGACTTGTGCCAGAGCCACGGAGCCAGCCCCGCGGAACCTGGATATCATCTTAGAAGTTACCAAAAGGGAAGGGACCCGGCGCTTGGCTGCGTGTGGTGTGGCCTCCGCAGTGCACACACTTTTCTCTCCTTTTTTAACTCCTTCCCAACAGTTAAAACCCGGGTGATTTCACAGAATTCCCAGTTCTGCCTCTGCTTCACATGTCGGGGGGTCTGGCCGAGCGGGCACGCGGGGGGCAGGGCTGGAGCGGGGAGCAGCTACCCTCAGGGGGGCACACGCCGCCCCTGGCCACGGCCCCTGCCCCGCCCGTGTCTTAAGCCCCATACTTCACTGCGTCCCCCAAAGGGGTGCCGTTTTACCCAGCTTACCCCTCCCCGCACCCCAAGAAAGGAAAGTTCAGGATTCCACCCCTTGAGGGAAGGACCCGTGAAGCGCTAATGGTGTAGGAGGAAGCCCAGTGCAGGGCGAGGCCTCCCCGCGGAGCTCACCGGCCCTGGCGTCTGGGGGGTGGCGGGCGGGCGGGCGGGGAGGCCTCGGGGCGGGCGGAAGCACAGGGAGGGTTTTCTGCACCCCCGTTTCCTCCTTTCCTGCACACGGCCGCCCGGTGCAGCTGCCTGGAGCTGGCTGCCTGTCCCGAGCCCTCCCGGAAGGAAGCGCTCTCATCACCCACAACAGACTTGGCCCGCGGGGCCCGGAACGTGCGCGGGGGCGCTGCGCCCAGCTCTCCTGCACGGGGCCACCCCGAAGCTGCACAGGCAGGAAGGAAGAGGGGAAGAAAGCACGGCCTGGGGTTGGCGCACCCGGGGGGCCCCCGACAAAGCCCCAGCTGGGGAGCCGGGGCGGAGCAGGAGGAGGCTGGCGGAAGGGGGTCCCGCGGGGCGTGCCGATGTCGGACAATGAGCTCTTTTCAGCCGTGAACACAGGACTCTCCTCGGCTCGGTCTCAATGGCTTTGTTTCTGAAACGACCCATTCTATGTCCTGAAAGCCAAATTTGCCAGACCCTGAGCCAAGGTCACAGGCAGGAGCCTGAGATCCCCAAGCCACGGGATAATCAGCAGCCGGGAGACGAGCAGGGTGCTCAGTGCTGGGTGCTGACCCAAAGGCTACAACGATGCCCTTTCTGGTGCTGCTTCCCGCGGTGCAGGTGGGGGGACCCTCACTCACGCGCGGGGCAGGCTGGGATCCACGCAGGACGGCAACTGCTCCCTTTGCAGGAACTTCCCTGAGACATCTGTGCCCGTGAAGGGGACGGGGCTGTGCCCGAGACAAAGGGCTGCAGGAGCAAGATGCAAGTTCACGTTCGCGGTCTCGGGTCGTGCAAACGCGAGACGCGGTGGGGATCGGCCGCGTCGAGACAGCGGTCACCGCGGCTGAGCAGGCGCTTAGAGAACGTGGTCTGCAGGGGTTTACTGCAGCGAACCGCACCCCGGGGGCCCGGGGGCAGCATGCGGCCCACGCAGGTGTGCTCGGCGTGCGCCATGCTTTCAAAAGAAAAACGCTACCTACTATGCCAACGCTTCAAGTTCGGGAGGTTTCACGGAAAACTGCTAAGTTCTGGCATATCCTAGAAAATCAGAAGACCCGGCCACCTCTACAAGGCACCGGCTGTCTGTCTGTCCCCTTAGAAAGGGCACGCGCCCTCCAGGGTGCCACGGCCGCCCCACCCCCCTCCGACACGCTTCTCTCGCTCAGGCTGCCTGCGTGGCTGCCGTGGGCATTGGCTTTGCAATCCCTGGTTTATTAGAGAAGTGTGGGGTTCAGGCTGTAGACGGGCTGTAAGGAAAACACGGCTCCAAACCCCAGGATGATTCGACTCAAGAAGGGTATAAGCACGTCCAGGACCCCGGGTCAGGAGCAGCATCGATGCCCGGGAGGGGCGGGGGTCCCGTGCTCCCCTCGCTCTCTGCTGAACGCCACTCGGACAACGGGTCCTGCTTTCCCGAAGGCCGGGGAGTCCTGGGACGGCCAGGGAGGCAGCACTCGGCAGATGCTTCTGGAACTCAGCTCCACGGAGCCGCCAGTCACTGGAGGTTGGAATCTAACAGGCAAGGGCCTGGCAGCCAGCCGATCAGGGTCCTGGGAGGTTTGCCGACTGCAGGTCAAGGCACGGTCTCCCCGTGAAGATGGGCCTCGGGAATGAAGGACTGAGCAGAAGTGGACAAGCTCAACTTGTCCTGATGGGCCAATGTCTGAGGACACAGGGAGCTTGGTCTTCACGGGCCGTGGAGCATCCCTGTGTTCTGCTGGGAAGATACTGCCCCGGGTGCCAGGACCGTGCACGCCTTCTAAGGGGCGCTACCTGCGCGTTACTTTTCAAAGCTGAACTGAATGACGGCGGCCACGTGTAGTGTGACGTTCACTCAAAGGACGGCCTTCATCAAGTGAATGCTGGCGTCACCAGGTGACAGGCAGGACAGCCCAAGAACATGGTCGTTTGAGGAGAGCAAGACCGTTTTGCAGTGCTATTTGAAATTCGAGAATGTTCTTTCAGTTGCCCCCACGTTCTCCTGACTTAACACCCCTTGATGTCTACCTATGGGGGACCTTAAAGGACATGGTGTCCCGCAGAAAACCAGCTACACGGGTGGCCCTTGGGGAAGAAACCGAAATGGCATGTACAGTGACACAAGTGGACACTGTGGTCAGCGTTGCACAAGCACTAGTTCGCCGTCATCAGAAGTCTGCACGCCGATGGTGACCCCTTTGAGCACCTGTTGTCATGGCAGACGTCACACGTGACTTGTCTTCACCTCTTGTTATCGGTCCATATTGAGTGTTGCCATTTTAATACAGTTTTTTCCTTTCTTGAAATGTGTGTCCATTTTGGGGCGCCCTCTGTATGTATCGACACCATAAAATAAAAGTAACTTCCCAATTTATCCAAAGGAACAAAACCTCAAGACAAACGCGGCAGACCCCACAGGGTGGTGACAAGTGCAGCTCGTTTCATGGCAGCTTTTGCAGGTCTAAGAAGGTGGGTGAGGGTTCATGGCATCTACTGCTCCCCTAGGGAGCCTTGACCGTTTTCCCTCAGCACTTGTGTATGAGTGCGCGTGTGTGTGCGTGTGCGTGAGTGCGTGCACACACACGCACACATGTGTGAGCATTCACAGGCGTGCACGTGTGCTCTCTTACGTCGAAGGCCCTCCCAAGAAGCTGCCGTGAGATCCGTAGGTTTTGTTTGCCTGGCACCCCTAATCTCAGGGGGAGTCACCCCAGTCCTGCTACTAACTTCAATGGCTGCCAGGGGACACCCCCCTAAGCCGGCCTCTGTGTCTGCGCGGTGCTGTAAGTGAGAAGGAAGAAAAGCGGGGAAGAGGCAGGAATCCATTTCTGCACTTTGCATTTAGTTATAATTATTCATGCAGGAGCATCTTTAAACACCGAAAGGGGGAAATATTACAGTTGTTCTGATTTCGCACGCTAAATGTGTTTACATGCTCACAGCATTTCTCAGGGACAATTATCTTATTACTAGTGCACTAATCTTCCCGTCTCTTCCAGCCCAGTTTACAGCTGCAGACTTCAGAAATTACGGCTAATTAAGATCCTGCGTTCCGCAGGTAAGATAAACTCCTTGCACCTTTTCCCCAAGCAAAAACGATCGGTCTGGGGAGAGGGTGGGAAGCAGGGTGGGCACAATGTCAAAGTCAAAGACAGGAGAGTATATAGGCTCCACCAGTTGGAGGGCCAGCCCTCTCCCCACCATGCTGCTGGTCTAGAGTCCAGCCGAGAAGGACCAAGGACAGCTAGGCCGGTGCCCAAAGGCTGGCTCGGTCGCTCGTTCTGTCTGACCTTGAGCAAGTTACTTGCCATCCTCGTGCCTCAGTTTCCTCGTATGTGAAACGGGGCTCACCATAATCTCTGCCTCCCAGCCTGTGATCAGGATTGGTCGCATTCATATGTGCCAAGCACTGGGCATCGTGTCTGGTTCGTAACAATCATCAAACGAGCGCCGAGGCCGCCGCACAGCTGAGCGTGCGTTCTGCGACATCTTCACGAGCTCACGCGTCCTCGCTGCCTCGCGAGCCATTTGCGAAGCGCGGACACATGGTCACGGCCGCCCGTTCCGTGTCTGTGAGCAACGCACTCCCGCAAGCTCGTTGGCTGCCGCGTACAACCAGCACCTTGGATCAGCCCGTCTGATTTTTCCTTTTGTTGTGCTTTAAACCACAGAGACACAGACAGCTTCCTGAAGGGCTTTTGGGGGAGCCTCGATTTCAGCTCCGCCCCCTGGATCCCACGCACGGCTCAGGCACCCCCGTTTGCGGAGCGTGAGGAGCTGCTAATGAGTGTCTCCCATGCTTGGACGACTCAATTTCATCAAGTACCTGCGCTGGGCCTGGAGCTCGTCTGCACTGTCTACAGCCCCGTCATTTCCGAACTCTCGCACCAACCCTGTGAGTAGGTAACGTGGAGGAGGTGGTGCTGAGCCCATTTCACAGATGAGGAAACTGAGTCTTCCATGCACAATTCTTCTATGGTTGCACAGGAGGCTAATAAAGTCACAACGTGGCACAAACCGTTACCATTCTCTCCTGCAATGTTTTCTGGAGCCAGCTGGCTACGGTCTCTCAGGGTGATGGCTGCTACTATTACACTAGCAGAACTAACAGTAACTGCCATCGCCACCACCACACGGGCCAGGCACGAAGCCACTGACATGTATGAACTCACTTAATCCTCACAGCTACTCCTGCAAGGAAGGGGCTGCTCTAAGCCCCCACTGGACAGAGGAGGGAACTGGGCTCAGAGAGGTTATGTACTGCACCTGAGGTCACACAGCTGCCGAGTGTCAGAGCCAGAATTTGACCGAGTCCAGATCTGTCTCCAGACCCCCTACCCTTGAACCATGGGCTCTGCAGTTTCTCGTGATGTCTGGAAAATTCGACAACTGTTGCCTTTTCAATGAACACGTAAGGTACAACGAGACACAGCAGGGATCGATCGATTCAGTCATCCTGTATCACACAACTGATGACAAAGTCAGTGTTTTTGTTAAGTTTGCGGTCAGTGTTCCCAAAGAGGAGGATGTAGGGAGAACATGACATAGAGGAAGTTCAACTAGGGTGGGGCAACCAGAAGGTTCTTTCAGGAAGTGAGAACAGACTGGGCTTCAAAGACAGAGCGTGAATCAACTTGTCAGAGATAAAAGTGATGATAAGCATTTGAGGCAGAAAGAACCGCATTCATGGAGGCTCTGAGGTGAATTTTACGAAACCAGGAGGGAAGCCTGAGCCTAGAATGAGGCGGGGAGAGGGGCCTGCACTGGGGGTGCAGAGTGGGGCAGGGCATCCCTGCGGGTCTAGGGAGCCGTTCGCATCTGACTCCACGGGCATCAGGGAATCACTGACGAGGTGTAGTGTGGAGTGACGTGGACATAATTACAACGTGGCTTTCCCTCACCAGATCCAAAGGGACCTCCACAAACCAGCACGCGGGCGAGTTTCAAGGTGAGTTTCAAGGAATTTCCTTTCCCATTTGCAGGGATCATAGAACGTCCCGCACGGTCTAAGCCATAGGTTGCTGCTGCCTGCGAAGCTTTTACAAATTATTCCGTCTTCGTTACTGTCACATGAGGTCAGACAATTAAGTTCGTGAACTCATCCTAGAAAAAGCACTGCACACCTCATTGCTGAGTGTCACCACGGTCACCTTCGAAGTGCTCCCCTTGGGAAGCTGTGCACCGACGCCAGCACCTAGTCCACCCTTCAGAGCAGTTTTGGGACTCTTTCTGGAATGGCCATCAGAGCTGTCGTCGTGCCCAAAATCTGACCATTAAGTATGTGAACTTGCTACCGTGCGCTTACGGGGCAGCACCGTGCAAACAACAGAGTGAGGAGTCATCACCTTGCCCAGGTACGAGAAAAACAAGTGGTGATATGCTACAGCATATTAACGTCTGAGAAAATATCTTTCTTCTGTCTGAAGATGACAACAAAACTGATTTAAGTTAAACACACGTCAATGGGAAACTCTGAATTGTACATCTTAGAGAATGCCATGGGCGTTTGCAGGTTGAGAGAGATGAAAAGCAATTTCCCCCACCCCCAATCCCCCACAGCCCCACACACCCCTGCAAGCTCCCACTTACTGACCCCGACTGTGTGCTCTGTGCTCTGGTTTATTTCGGCCTCATTGCTGATGTGACCACCATCCCAACTGGCCTGGAACTGAGGACATGGGTGTTGAGAACTAAAACCAGGAAAGTCCTCAACTAGGACATGCAGGTCACTCTACCGACAGCAAATGCGGGTACTGATATCAGGAAAAGAGGCTCAGAGAGGTTCACACCACAGCAGGCCAGGAGTGGGGAGTCCTCTGCACAGGAAGCCAGCCTGCTCCAACGCTAGGAGGAGGACTGTGAAAACCACTGGGGTGGCTCAGTGCTCCTCAAATATCCCTAAATCCCCCCGAACACACACAGGCCCATCGAGAAGGCTGACCTCTCTGCCTTGGTGGGCTGAAAGCTATGATGCCATGCAAGGCAATCACCCTCTCCGTAACTACTGCACTGCAGGCAACCAGAAAGCTCAGGGATCATAGCGTGACGCACTTTCTGTGTCTGGCTTCACCGTGGGACCTTTGTCACCTTGGATCCTTTGAGCATGCCAACTCCTGCCGGGCTCAGAACGAGGCAAAGAAATTCCTGACCCGGGCTGAGCATAGAATCAGAGTCACAAAGAACCTCAAAACGGTCAGAGCCAGCTGTGCTCACTGTGCGGACACGAGACCTGGGGCCGAGGGGCACCACAGGGACACCCGGGGGTGGGCCTTGCTCTGAGTGTCCTGCGTTTCCTTCTCCACAGTCGGTGAGATGAGGTCCGGCCTGTCCATTCAGATGCTCAGGGTCTGCAGCCCTCTAGGCACTGCATACAGCTGACACCCAATAAATGCTCACTGAGTGCACGGAAGTCAACAAGTGGTTAGTGGCACAGTGTAGAGGGACAATCGGTGTTAGTGTGCGTGCATGTGTGTGTGGGAGAGAGACAGAGAGAGATTCCCACGGGTGCCCATTTGTTCTAAGACACTTTTTCTTTCTACAAAAAAATTAAAAAGTCATTTTAATATGATTATTTCTTAAACAAGATACTCTATAATGCTGACTACATTGACTAGACCTGCTCCAAGAGGCCAGGCCCTTGCAGGGAAATCTGATGGACGTTTCCTTCGGCTGGGTCACCAGTAAGTGACCATTTTCATACACGCCTTCAGGATGGAACCTAACATCCACGCCAGGGTGCCTCCTGCTGACGGAGATCATTTCAAGGCAGACATACATGGGGAAAGGCTTCCCTCCTTTCCCCCGAATACAGCAGTCATGCCTGCGTTTAGTTAGCACCTATTATGTGCCAGGGACGTTACTGGCCTTAACTCTTTTCAATTCTCATTTCCCCCTTCCTGACGACACTCTAAGGCAGACGCCCCCAGTTCCGAGGCTGAGAGACAGGAAAACAAGGGCTCAGCGTCTCCGAGTGAGAAAAGGCTGCGCGGCGATCAGAACCTCGGTCTGACCGCAAGGCCCGGGGTCTCTCCTCGATGCCCCACTCGGCTTCATTTTTACCACCAGGGATTAAAAACAAGGATGTGGGAACCCACCCACCCCACCCCCTCCCCGTGTCCTCTCAGCTTCATCACAACCACGTGGCAATCACAGGCGCACTGCCAAGGGCCCGGAGCTGACTGCTTCATCTGCGACACGGGCACGACGCAGGGCCCTGGCCGGGCACAGAGGCGCATGCGCCCAGCAGGCCGCCTTCCTCTCCCGGGACGGCCACGGCCCAGCAGACCGTCCCACCGGGATGCCAGTTTCGGCCATCGCTCGAACGCTCCCCGGGGCCAGCGGCCCGCTCCAAGGAGCCACCCCCGGAGACCGACCGTGCTAACCCCGCCGAGCTCCCCACGAAGCCTACATACGAGGCGCACGAGACGCCCCATCTGGCAGCTGCTTCTCCAAACCCGGCCCCAAAGGCCCATTCCCAGGGCAGCGTGCAACAGGAGCCGGGCAGCTTCAAAGCACAGGGGCCGCGGGGAGACGGGACACCCTGCCCGGGCGAACGCAGCGCCGCGAGCAAGCACCGGCGTGACCCGAGGAGGGGCTGGGGCGGAATCGGACGGCGGCGGGGCTGGAGGAGCTGGGCCGGCCCGTGGCTGGGCGGGCGGCAGGCCACCAGGCACGTCCGGGGGCGGGGGGCCTCGATTTCTGAACGTCTTCTGCGGGCCTAGGAGCCCAGGGCGGGCTCTCGGCTTCCTCATCCTTGAAACGCGGTGTGACCCGGGTCCACACACGCACGGTCACACACGCACACTCACACTTACATCCGAAAGCCGCGCGCTCTCGGGACACGCTTGTCAACGCTGGGACGTCTCTGGGGAGGGTCCACGAGAGCCTGCTGGCCAGGACGTCTGTCTCAGAGAGGCTTGGCTCTCCTGGATGAGTTTCCGGGCCACGTGCGCGCCCACGCACGTCACAAGCAAATGCCACTTACAAATGCAAGGGCAGCCGGGCAGCCCCTCAGAGCACTGACCATCGAAGGACGGTATCGCCCAGTCACGCCACCCCCAAAAGACCCGAAGGCACAGAGTTGTTAGGCATTCGCACACCCACGTGCCTGACTGCCCCGTTCACAACAGCCAGACGGCGGACGGAGGGGTGGACCGCCACGTCGTGGCCCACACATAACGCAAAGGGAAGGGCGTCCGGCACGGGCTCCCCCGCGGACGAGCCCCGACGACACGCTCAGTGACGTCAGTCACACACACGAGACACACAGTGCGCCGTCCCACCTCTACGCGATTCCCAGAGTGGCCAGGGGCTGGGGGGCCAGGGCCGGGCAGTGACCGCCCGACGGGGACCAGGCTTCTGCTGAAGAGGAAGCAGTTCTGGAGATGACGGGGGTGACGGCTGCTCGACACCAGGACTGTGTGTCACGCCACGGGGACACGGGACTTGAAGCAGGGATTCTCCGACAGCCCCTTGCTTTGCGGTTCTGCATTCGGAGTCACCAAGGTTTTATCTCGTTTTAAAACATTTTTGTTTAGAAGCACGTGCATTCGGGACTGTTGGGGGTGGGGGGACAGTCTTGTCAACTTTCCGGGTAGGAAAGCACGGACACGTGGAGGTCCATCTGCGCCCCGGCAGAGGACTCGGCAATGACAGTGAACCAACGACAGACTAACGCGCCGACGTGGCCGAATCTCCCAGCGAGCACGTGCAGGACGAGCAGGGGGGTGAGCAAGCGTGGGGACCGGCAGCTCCGTCCACGTGAACCTCGAGGACACGTGAGCTGACCCCCGGGGATAGCAAGCCCACCCGTGGCTGCCTGTGCTTTGGGCTTGGGGGCAGGTGACACCACAAGGAGGCACGAGGAGATTCTGGGGATGACGTTCGTTCGCTAATTCCCGCAGGGACAGGGGGCGCGGGGGGACACGGAGAGCACAACGCACCACGCTGTACCCCGTGAGTGCGTACGAGCGTGCGCAATGTACCGCACTAAAAACTAAAACTAAAAGGTAACACCAGAAAGTAAAATAAAACAAAATGCGGGGCGGCCTCAAACACTGGCTAGCTCTGGGCCAACGCTGTCAGGATGACAGCCCATCAGGGTGAGGGAGGTGGCTCGGTGCCACCAGCCCCCTGCACACAGGTGACTGACAGCCCGTCAGGGTGAGGGAGGTGGCTCGGTGCCACCAGCCCCCTGCACACAGGTGACCTGCCCACGTCTTCCTCTTGACGTCCCACCATGTTCTGGGAACCTCTGCACCCGTTGGGCTTTCTCAGCTGGCCAGGTCTGGTCCTCGGGGGCGGGGGGGTGGCCTCAGACAAGAGGTGACCCGTCCCTCACTCAGAGTTCTGGTTCTCGGGCGGGTTTTGCTTTAGGCCTGCGAAGCGCTGGCCAAGGTTTCCGTGAGCTGTCACTGTCCGACACACAGGAAGGCCGTGTGTTCAAATTCTGGGGGCCTCGCCTTCCTCGAAACATCGCATCTGACCACACTTGGGTGCGTATTCCCACGTAGCCAGGCCCGAGAGGCCGCGGTCCACTTCGCACGGCGTGGGGCGGGCGCTCTCGGTGCCCACGTGGCCACTGCGCCCATCCTCACTCCCTGCCCTGCTCAGAAAACGTCCAGCGTTGCAAGTCCTGCCCTGCCTGGACGGAGTGGACAGACAGCAGGCACCCCGAGCTCCGCTGGGAGTTAGGTGGAGGGAGCACCAGCCGTGGGCCTCAGTGAGATTTGTGCTCCCAACCAGCGGACCTCTCCTTGACACCCCCAATATGGAAGGACACGGAGGAGAAATGGCTCTCTGTGACAATAAACTAACCGTGCCTTTGCTGCCTCTCTCACGGAGAGAGCTAAAAATAAATCACTCGAGGCAGAGCGTTAGCAAGCTCCACGCGGCAGGGGGCTGGCAGGGGTGCCGGGCTGCCCCCCAGCGTCGGGCCCGGAAGGGGTCCTGACTGCAGGGGACCGCGGAGGCCTTGAGGGACACAGGGGCTGCCGGTGGACCGGGCCCAAGGTTCTCCGCATTCACTCGCGGCCCAAACAGGAAACAATGGGGCAAAGAGCTGTAACCCGAGGAACAAACCTGCTCAAGTGACGTGCGAGTCTCTTTGAAGTGTCACCTTTTCCTAGAGGTGACAGAGAGATTAACTTAGTAAAAGCAGGCCCCCACCCTCTGGCTGTCACCGTCTCTCTCCCTCTCTCTCTCTGTCTCTCCCTCCCTGCCTCTCTCTCTCTCTGTCTCTCCCTCCCTCTCTCTGTCTCTGTCTCTGTCCCTCTCTCTCCCCTCCCCCCTCTGTCCCCCGGCACTCCTCAGGGGCCACACTACCACGTGTATTTGTCCTCTTATGCGCTGCCACTCTTCTGCTGGATTACGTGAAGGCAGGGACCTTCTCGGAGCTGGTCTGTCTCCCAAACAGTGGTCTGTTTCTGGCACCATCGGCGCCAAACAGCCCCTCCTGACACCTGCACAATTAGGGCGCCCCATGACACGTGCAGACGCCCCTGGCCCGCGGGAGGGTTTCACGCGCCTTGCCGTATTTCTCTAGCGCCCACGGAATAGCTCAGGGTTTTCTTCAACCCACTCCCATGTTTTCAATGGAAACAAACTGATGTAGAAAAACGAACTTTACGGCAGTATATCGGGGTACTAGACAGGCGCTGTTATCGATGGCCCAGCTGGCTGTCCCCCATCAGCTCTGTGTCCTTGGACAAGTGAGTCAGCCTCTCTGAGCCTCAGCTTCCCCATCTGTAAAACAGGCTAAGGAGCACGGCCTCCACACGTGAGGCGCAAGTGAAGTTAATTCATGGCCGGTGGCTGGGTCATCGTAAAGCACCACGTGACTGTCATTCGTGTGCGCGTATTTATAGGAAAACGTAAAAACCAACAGCAGCACCTGCCATACTGAAATAAAAACATGACAACGGGAAGAACAGAGAATGGCCTGGGTGTACCAGCCGAAAAGCACTTCTGGTGACACAGGCTGGGCCTCTGCTTGGCCACGGTCCAGGTGGGTCAAGTGTCCCCCTCCCGGGCGCCATTCCCATGGGGCGTTAGGCCAGACGCGCCCAAGGTTCTGTCCTTCTTCCAGCTCCCTATCAGGGACCCCAACCCACGGGAACCGGGAGCCACACCGTGGGCGCAAAGGGGAGGTGGCGGGGCCGGGGAAGAAGGTCACTCGTGCTCTGAGAGGATTTACTACTGCAGAGGGACCAGCGCAGGGAGGAGGTGCGTTCAGTAGCGCCCACCTGTTTGTGACAGCCGGACCCTGTCGGAGAGGGGCAGGGCCGCAGGGGCCTGGAGTGGAAGCGATCCCATTCGGCCCAAAGAGGTCACAGAAGCAACGGCATGCCCCCCACCCCCCCACCCCCGAGATGATGACAACGGAAGCCGGGTTCCTCTCAAAGAACCTTCTTCCCACCGGATATTTGGGTTGTGCGTCGGCCACGTTAACGCAGGTGGCCCTTGTCCGTGAGCCAGGGTGGGGCACGAATCCAGCATGAGGATATCGATCGGTCATTACATGTCATCGTTGTCAGCGCTGCTGACTCCCGGGCGCCGTTGAGCACGTGGCATGCAGTATCGCACGTCGTCGTCGGAGCAACCAGACAGCGTTACCGTGGTTTTGCGGACGAGGAAACGGGGGCTGGGACAGGGGACATGCCTCACCCGGAGCCAGTGGGCGGCAGAGTGCACGCTCAAGCCCGAGTATGGGAACCGAGGTTAGATTATAAAAGGTAGGGTCCTTGTCTCAGGGAGGACAGAGAAGACCAGCCAGGGCGTTGGCCTACAGACACAGAAAAAGATGCTAAACGCCCTGGGAGAGACTTTCGTGGGAGCAGAGGAAGGGGCTACCCAGGGCCCAAGGTGTACCCCAAAGCAGATGGGGCCTCATCCAACCCCCCGATGTTAGCCGACACTCCAGCACCTCTAAACACTCAAGGTCCAGACCCCTCTCCTCCACGCTGACCGCCCGAGCTGACGTCATGAGAACGCCCCTGAGCACAAGCCCACCTACCCCGGGGCACTCGCTCCCGGGCTGCGGGGTCCCTCCCGGCGTGGACACCACCTCACTAGGCCACCTGGGCGCGCGCCCCACTGCCTCATTCCCCTCCGGTGACAAATGGGGATAGTGGCTCCCCCCCACCTTGGCAGGGAAGCGCTGGAGATTAATTAGGGAGCGCTCGGAGCCCGCCCCGCTCTCTGCACAAGGGCACCTTGGGAGAGCGGCTACGAAAACACGGAGGAGCGGCTGTTATCGGTGGGATCACGATCGTCATCGCTCTCATCATGACACTCCCCTGCCGGCAGCCCGGTGGCGGTGGTGCCCCGCTGCGCTGACACGCTGCTGCCCCGCGCCCCGCTTTCTCGTCCCCACACTTTTCTACCACCCTGGGACGGCCCTGCCACCCCCACACTGTCACACCGTCCCCGTTCTCCAGGGCCGGATACCGTCCCCGGCATCCAAGCAGGCCTTGGGGTGTGCTGCACCTCCAACGGGGTCACAAGCACGCTGACCAGATGGAGTCCAAGTGTCAGAAACCGAGCCTCGGGGAGCAGCCAACAGCACGAAGGACTTGGGTCCGGGGAGAGCAGGGCTCCCCATCCCGCCTCTCACGGTCTCCCGGAGCCCCAACTTCCCGCTCTGCAAAAGCATCGCCTTGATGGGTGCTGTCAGAGGGCAAACAGGCCTGGACTTAGGAGGGAGACTGCACAGGGCAGAGAGGCCTACGCTGTAGGGGGACAGAGGCTCCTGCGATGGGGGGACAGAGGCTCCTGCGATGGGGAGCAGGTTTGACCCTAAGATCTCCAAGCTTCTCCAAAATGAGGGGGTTTCTTTGGTAGAGGGCGGACAGGTCGGGCGTGGGGAAGCAGGACGCAAGGGCAGGGTGGGGGAACCCGCTGGACGAGGAGAGGTTTGACTCCAGCTCTCGGGTGAGGACAGGAGCGCACGGCGGACCCCGGCGGAAGGAGCCACACCTATCCACGGCGCTCTGCATCCGTGGGGACAGTCCACGACGCGGGCGGTGGGCGTGTGGCCTCCTCGTCGGAAAGGGGTGCGCTCTGCCGCCAGCTGCTCCCAGGGCACAGAAGGGCGGAGGGCACCCTCTGCTTGTTTTCGGGGGACTCGGGGCTCAGGGAGAACTCAACGCCGCTGTGCGTGGATTCAACGTGGCCACGCGCACCAAGTGTCTAAAACAAACCCCGTCAGCGTCAGCGGCTTGCAGCTTTGGTGACGCTCGCCACGTCCCTGGCCCTGGCCCTTTTCAAAGAAAAATAAAGGAAGTGCAATAAGCAGCCCACCACCCCAACGCCCCCCAAGCATCAAAGTGGATAAGATGCAAGCGCGCGGCAGAGGGTCCCCCACTAAGGTCCTGCCCTCTGCTGTCCTCGGGGGCACGCAAACCGGTTTTAAATTTCCCGACAGCGTTTGAAGCTGCCACCCTGCTCTTGAGGTATTTTTAGTCGAGTGGCTTCAGACGTCAGGAAATGGAAGCGTGTCAGGTGGCGTCCCCACCACGGCGCGTCGGCACACAAGTAGAGAATCCGTCACCCCCTACCCCTACGGCCTCTTTCCCACCTCCCCCCAGAGGGAGCCGTGCCAGGAAGCCCCTCGGAGCTGTATGATCCGCTCTGTGTCCCGACTGTCACTTCCATCGGCAGGAACAGCCCTGTGCAGGGAGGGAGGGGGCTGCAGGGGAAGCGGGGCCCTGAACCATAGCGAAGGGGGACAAGATCTGCTTCCCCCACTCAAGACAGATGTACCCAGAAAGGCTGCAGCTATATATACCCGCATCGGCCGCCCCAAAGAGCCAGGCAGACAGAGGAGGAAGGAAACCACGCAATACATCCGGGCTGGAAGCATCCAGAAGGTCTCCAAGTCAATGTGAGGACCGCCCCCCGCCCACGCTCAAGCCCAAGACGCGGGGGTCTCCCTTCACCTTTGCCTCACGGCCCTCCCCCACCCAATGCACTGCAAGTCCCACAAAATCGACCACCGCAATGGGTCCACTTCTGACCCTGACCACCACCACGGTCCACGTTGTCATCACTTCAGATCACAGCTCCTGCTCCGTCCCCGGGGTCCCATCTCCGCTACAGAATCAATAACATGCAAAACGGCAATGACAAGCCAGGCACCCCCACCCAGCACGGGGCATGAAGCCGAAACTTCTCGCTCTTGGATGGCCAAGCCCCGCGGGATCCCGGACCGGCCTGTTTCTCGAGTTCACCTCACGCCACTCCTGGCCCCGATTCCTCTAGGCTCTAGGACTGACGTGTTTCCAGAACATTCCACTCCCTCTGATGCCTCAAGGTTTTCCCTCTGCCCGGAATCCTGTTTTTCTGCAGGTTTTCCCATGGCTTTTCCGGTCATTCAGGTGTCCGGCCACTGCACAGCCGGCGTGCACCTCCGCATGTGCCCCTCGCCGGTGCTGACGACGTGCGTGTTGAATGAATAAACGACCTTTGGAAGGCAGTGTGGCCGCGGAACGTCGGGGACAGGTGGACTTGGAGGGCGTGACGTGCATTTCCGCGACCGTGCCCGCCACTCGGGTCCTTAGACACACGTGCTCCACACGCAGAGTTCACGGAGATGTCACGTGAGACGTCAGAGTCTCAGGCCCCAGTTGTCCCAAACGTGTCGAAGACCTTCCCGACAGCCGGAATTAAAACTTCAGTTTCTCAGCACCGTAGCCGGACTGCCCGTGCTCAGCGGCCACACACGGCTGGTGGCCCCGGTGCTGGGTGACGCGGGGGTGGCCTGCATCAGGGCGGTGATCACAGGTTTGGGAGAGCTGTGGCCCCTTCCTCACTGACCTCCGGCACGACCTGGGCCGGCGTGTGCGATGCTTCCAGAAGTCAGTGAGGGCATGCACCACGGAACCAGCCCGGCGGTGGTGGGGGGCCCTGGCGCTGCAGCCAGGCTGGGCTCTTGTCCCACCAGCGCCACTTAGGAGCAGTGTGACCTCGGGCACATCAGGTCCCCTCCCCGTGCCTCGGTTTACCCCTAGCCGAAAGGTCAGCACGTCACCCACAGAGGAGTCACGGACGGCGTTCAGGGAGCATTCGGCACCGTGCCTGACACACAGCGGGGTCTCCGTGTAAGGCCTCACGGTCGTCAGTGCTACTCGCGGTGCTGATGACGGGAGTGCGGGGCATGACACGAGCTCCAGGGACACCGAAGCCAACAGTCCTCCCAGGAAGTACTGGGAGAGCCTTCCCAGTCCAGGGGACCCCCACGGAGGCTCCTTCAAACACAGTGAGACAGCGGGAGGGCACTTTGCCACACTGACACGGAGGCCCTAACGGGTCACAAGGCACTGGCACAGGGACAGGAGTCTGGGGGGCCTCGGGGCTGCTAAGACACCCCGTGCTCACACGGGCCCCCTGTGCATCCACACCAGAGCTCCCGCCGTCGGCTGTCGGGCTCCTGGCGCCAGGGGGACAAGGGACCTGCCTGGGAAAGCATGGGGCACGTTCTGGCAGGAGGCGGGCTGTCACAGCCTGTGGGGAAATGGCTGCAAAGTGGCCTTTGCATTGCCCTCAGGGACAGGTTTGCAAAAACCGGGGCTGGGGTTCCGGCCCCCGCAGGAATCTGGGTGGGCCACGTGGCCGCGTTAAGGGCCCACTCAGGGCGGCATCCATCCGAGGGGGCGGGAGGGTGTGGTGTCTTTTTTTTTCTGGGGGTGGTGGATGGAGGGTCAGCCAAGGCTCCCGGGTGACGTTTCACTTCCGAGGGTCGCCACAGCGCAGCCCCGCAGACGGGGTGCCCGAAGCAATGGAAGTGTGCTGTCGCCCGGGTTTGGAGGCCGGACCTCCGACAGTCTAGCCCCTGTCCCCTCTCAGCTTCTGGTGGCTTAGTGGGGAGCTTCGGTGTTCCTCGGCTTACACGTAGCAGCCCCGGTACCTGCCTTCATGGCCATGTGGCGTTTGCCCTGTGCACACGTGTGTGTGTGCGTGTGTGTGTGCGTGTTGTGTGTGCGTGTGTGTGTCTGTGTGTGTGCGTGCGTGTGTGTGTCTGTGTGTGTGCGTGTGTGTGTGTGTGAGTGTGTGTCTGTGTGTGTGTATGTATGTGTGTCTGTGTGTGTGTGTCTGTGTGTGCGTGTGTGTCTGTGTGTGTGTGTGTCTGTGTGTGCATGTGTGTGTGCGCGCATGTGTGTGCATTGTGTGTGTGAGTGGTGTGTGTGTGTGCGTGCGTGTGTGTGCATGTGTGCGTGTGTGCCTGTGTCCAAACTGCCCCTTTTGTACGGACACCGCATTGCATTAGGGCCCACCTTACGCCAGCGCGACCTCACCTTTACTAGGTGCGTCCGAAGGGACCCCCTTCCCAATACAGTCAACGTTCTGTTCTGCCCGGGTCCTGCTAGGACTGGGGGAGGACAGCTTCGGGCCCCGTGCTGCAAA
Organism: Lyroderma lyra; assembly: GCA_004026885.1. Taxonomy (NCBI): domain Eukaryota; kingdom Metazoa; phylum Chordata; class Mammalia; order Chiroptera; family Megadermatidae; genus Lyroderma; species Lyroderma lyra. The sequence continues at coordinate 19,758 of PVJL010008469.1, forward strand.
GCAGGAGGGGGAGCCCCCGCCTCCCTTCTCGTCACCGTGGAAAACAGAAAACTCCATTTACTGAAGAACAAACAGCCTTTAACCTGCGGTCCACGCTCCCGCCCGGTGAGTTCCCGGCTGCGCCCCGCGGCCCGCAGCCAGCACCGCCCCGGGCGAGGGCCCCGCGTTGGGGGAATAACGGTCCTTTCTCAGCGGTGGCCTCGCCGCGGACCAAGGGACTTGTTGACAGACACGCTGACCTGCCTCGGAGAGGGAAGCCGCGCCGTCCCCACGGCCACGTGGAGGCAGGTTCATCGTCGTGGCCCCGCACCCCCTCCGTGTCCCCCGCTGCCGAGCCCGGTCACGGACGGGTCCCCTTGGAACCTGGGTCCTCACATCTCAGGGTAACGTCTTCCTGCTCTCTCCGGGTGAAAACGCACACGGTCGGAGGCAAAGCCAGTCGTTCCCCGCCAGGAACCGAAGTGGAACCACGGCTTTATATACGGGCACTGCGGGCCCCAGCCACTGTCCCAGCAGCTGCCATCGGGGTGGCCGGTCCTCGCCGGGATTCCCGGCACTCACAGGCCTCTGACGGCGGGGCAGACGGGCGCCAGGAGCGACGTCAAGCGTTCGATCGACAAACAGGGAGCGCAGGTCACCACGTGCGGGCACGGGGCCGGGTACCGTGGTCACTAACAGGTCCAGCACCCGCGGTGCCTGGCGACTTACGGTCCAGCAGTGGGGACACGCAACCAACCAGCCGACCAAGCCACAAAGCCCAGCTATCTCACGCTTGAAAATTTCTTAGGGAAATAATTGGGGGGAAAATGAAACCCAAGCTCCCCGTTCGAATTTACAGTATTATTTATTATTATTTACGACTATTAGGGTAACACGAATCCATCCCATCGTTCACCGATGGGCAAACGGCGGCCTTAACGGGGCACGTCGGCTCAGCAGACGATGATGCACGAACCAGAATGTGGAGACTACGGCGTGTTGTATAGATGACAAGTGACATTAAGCGGGCATGAAAGGGACAAAGTGCAGGTTTAAGTAAAGGTGGGAAGAAGCCAGAGACACACGGAGCTGTGGGGCTGGGGAGCCGGGCCGTGGGTGGGGTTTTTGAAAGACGGTTTAACGCGCTGAAACTCCAAAAGGACCTGCTGGCGGAAGGGACGGGGTCCTAGCTTGGGAGGACTTCCTTCGGGGGACGCTGGGACATGAGTTTCTCTGTAAAGAACCTCTCTCGTCCACGGGATGGCAAAGATCTCCACGGAAACGGGAAACGTCCGGGAACGGGCGCCTCTGGCTCGATGTGCTTGCGTGTCTTCCTCACCGTATCCTAGCTGTTCGAGGGACGATGTCACACAGCACTCACTGAGTGCCTACTCGGTGACAGATCGGAGCAGGAGGGCCGCCCCCGAGGCTCCAAGAGTGAGGAAGATGAACAAAGGCGGCCCGGTAGCTGAGGATAAGCCGACAACACAGCCGTGCTCCCTACCTGCTGGGCACTGTCCTAGGGGTTTTCCGAGAATAACGACCTTGGATCCTCACATCCAACCTCACATGCACCTGCGGCCATTGACGGAGGAGGGACTTGAGGCTCAGAAAGGGCGAGTGACCTTCCCAAGATCACACAGCCAGTCGGAGCCAGGATTCCAACCTCTGGCCCTTGCTCCACCTCTGATGAAAGGCTGCTCACAGCCAGAGGAGCGGGAGAGGCCCCTGTCCCAGATGCCCGGCCAGGAATAGCTCACCCTCTCTCTATTTCAGACACAAGGGCTCTATTAACAACTGGCCTCTGACCTCAAGCCTGAGTGCAGCCTTTCTAAAACCACGGCCATGGAGAAGACGGAGGGCTCTCTCAGGAAACGAGCGATGTCAGAAAGAGCACGCGCGCGTGTGTGTAGGGGGCTCAAGGGAAGGGTGACAAGCATAAGTGAGCCGAGGGGGACACAGGACGCCAAGGCAGACAGACACCCCTTCCCCCGACCCAGGTGGGGCAACAGGCTGGGCAGCCCCAAAGAAACCAAGAGTCTTTGATGCCGTCACCTTCCAGCTCAGAACCCACAGTGCGGGATCTTTTGCTCAGAAAGCCAGAGAAAAAGCTGGTGACGTGCAGTGACACGCACAGAAGCGCACATGCACACTCCAAACAGTACGGGCAGCAGTGACTGACATTGCTCACCCGCTGACTGGGGCCCGGGCATGGCCTCCTTTACCCACACCACTGTCCTGTGAGGGGAGAACCGTGGTCATCCCCAAGGTACAGGTGAGAACACCCGGGTCCCTGGGGAGAAGCGGCTCTGTCAAGGTCACACGGCCGCGATGCGAATCCGGGCAGCCCGTCTCTCTCAGGAGCACACCCCTGCACACAGCCACGTACACACAAAACGACACACACGCAAAAGGGGCGCCAGCTCTGACAGACAGATGCGGCCCGGAGTTACCCCGACGGGCGTAAGCGTGTGTGCAGAGGGCTGAGCCAGTGGACACAGGCACCCCGAGTCCCTGCAAGTGCCCACCTCCAGGGGGTGCCATTCCCGCGGATTCCAGGTCAACGCCGTGCGGTGGGGCACAGGCACAGTCTTCGGGAGGGCTAACTCATTAGAAAAACACTATTTAGAGGCCAGACCAGTGGCCTCACTGCCCCGAGCCACCTCTGTCCACAGCTGACACTGAGGATCAATGTCACCGCTGTGCAAAGGGGGGATCTGACGGCACGGAGGGAGGCCCCTCCCGCGGAGGGATGAATGTGTCACTTGTCAGCCCGGCCCCGCACGACGCCCAGTGTCTCCTGCAGCCGGGGCCCTGCGTCCGCTCCAGCCCTCCTCCTCGCGTCTCTCCTCGCCCCGACACAAGGCCGGCTCAGTTCTGCGGAGTTGGCGTGGCTGCGGGGGTCCGGCGGAGGGAGAAGGCCGTGAAAAGTCACTTTATGAGCCGTCCCTGCCCGCGGGGGGCCCAGCCACGAGGCCCGAGCGGCCGACTTTCCATTCACAGCACACCCCGCCCAACGACGCGGGGGCCGGGGCACAGCCAGCCCTTGTTCTCACCCGCCCGGAGCCTGAATTCCCGTGGCTGGCATCGCAGAGCCCTTGGCAGCAAACCCGGCTTCTGGCACCTTCCCCCAGCTTGCTGTGGTCAGCCGCGCCTGCCTGATGCAAGACCTGAAAGACGCCCATTCACTGTGGGGCCTTTGTGAGCCCGGAGATCCCAGGCCCAGAGCAAGGCCAGCTCTCACCGCCTGCAGCGGCGGAGGGAGACCCTGGGGCCCGGGACCGGCAGAAGCCCAGCCCTGGGGGCCCTGGTATAGGATGAGAGTGACCAGATAGAGAAGGAAGTTGGAACATGCTCTTGCAAACCTCCATCCCTCTCTCAGTTACCTGTCAAGCATGGGGAGGGGGTTGTGAAGACTAGACTTCATGTGTTCATTCACTCCTGCAACAATGTTTATTGAGCATCTACTATGTGCCGGCTGTTTTGATTTGTTTTTTAAGGCACATACAGTGGTGAATAAAACAGTCTGCAGTACACCTTCACGCAGCTTTTTCTGGAAGCTCTCAAGCTCTCCCCAGCCCTTCCTACAATTAATCGTCACGTGACCTGGAGCAAACTGCTCCCTCTCTCTGTCTCTGATGAGATCTCTCCCAGGGTTCCTGCGAATCACCATCTGGGAGCCACCAAACTTCCCCTTGGGGCTTGAACTACACTGAGTTGGTTTCCATCCCTTGCAGCCCAGAGTTCTGTCTAGGAGATGAGGACAGAAAGCGGAGAAGACAAGACGCAGGTTTGAGAAGGCAGCGGGGGGCTGATGAGTCCTTTGCCCATCTGGAAAGCAGATGGGGAGACGCACGGAGCAAAGGAGGCCTGGGGACAAGAATCCATGTCCCCTGCAGAGCTTCTCCAGCAGCCGTTAGACGCTGGAGGTCAGGAGGGACCCCAGGGCCCTGCAGGACCGGGAGGAAGAGGCCAAACAGCTAAACGGCTAACTCAAAGCACAAACAAACAAATCAGAATGCGCAAGGCACTGGGCTTGCTGCGTGGCGGGGAGGGCAAATTAAATTGAAGGACACGCACTGTCTCTACAAGGAAGGCTCACACTGTCGTTCAAAAGTCACCCTTTTTATATGAACCCCTTATTTCATTCATTCACTCATTCTTTTTTTTTTAATTTATATATTTTCTTTGCTTGCTCACTACCCATCTGTGGGACTCGTGCTGAAACAAGCACCATGTGAGGTTCCATGTGGGGTTGGGCCTTGGGGGTCCGGCAGGTCTGCACTCTAATCCGGGCTCTGCTGCTTCCTGGCTGGGTGACCCTGAGCAAGTGACTCAGCGTCTCAGCACCTTGGGGACCTGCCCTGTACCAGGGAAACAACACGGGTTTCTCTCGGAGGCATCCATGGGACCTTGCTTAATAAAGTGCCTCCTAGGCCCAGTGACGTGAGCTTGGTCACTGAGTGGCATGCATAAGAAGTATGTCACACGCTCCTGTGAGACCTGCACCTCTCCGCAGTCCTGCCCTCCTGAAGTCAATCTCCGCTTCCTCCAGGTTCACGTTCATGGCTGAGCCACAGACCTTGGTGCTCAGAAGTGTCCGATCCAGGGACCCGATGTCCAGCCTCAAACTGAAAACGTTCCTCTGATCTAATTGACACCCACGGGCTGGGACCACAGCCTCCCGGCCGACTGGCTTTTTTGCTGCCAGAAGATAAAGGAGCGCGAGCTACTCGGAGAGGAGGGGCCGCTGAGGCCCTCGTGGAACAGGCCCCGGCTCGTTCCAAGTCCAGACGCCGGATTTAGACCGTCCTAAGGACCCAAACTGGACTCTAGACACTGGGCCAGCGGATCTGCCCATAATGACAGATAGCAAAACAGGAGAAAACCTTAGTCAAGTGGGAAAAAAAGATGCAAATTACAAAGACCTTCTTCTGAACCAGCGTCTAAAAGTGAACAGAAAGGGCTGACCACGGCCCAAGTGTGGCCAAGCCTCCTCCTTTGGAGCTCGAAAGAGTAACAGGGCAATGTCCAACTTGCAATTTAATTCTATTTTGAAGTTTACTGGAAAGCAGAAAATAAGAAAGGGGTTTGAGAGAGGCCAGCAGTGGGGAGGCAACCGAGACACAGTCACGGGACCGAAGCTGGCCAAGGGCCCCTCAGAGCCCTGCCTTGTGCACAAGCAAATTAGCAATGATGGACAAGACGCAGGACCTGCAGGGGCTTTGAGACACCGGAGCTCAAGCTGGGAGGCTCGGTTTCTGAGAGATAATGACCCAGTCACACTTGGTCCGGCCAGCACAGGCCCTGTCCCCGCTGCCATTGAGCTTACCCTGCAGAAGCCTCTTCGCCTGTTCTGTTCAAGAGGTTCAGCGGCAAAGAGAACCTGGGTCCCAGAACCACCGCTCCTGGGTCTGAACCCTACAATCCAGCTCTTGCAACTTGGGGCGATTCGGTCAACCCCGAGGGGGGAATGAGAATCGCACGGATGTGGATGCCACAGCCCAGCTCTGAGGCTCATCCAAGCTGACGTAAGGCAAGCACTCGGGACGGTGCCTGGAACTCACAGTTACGCAAAAATGCTACTTGTAGCTGCTATTGATGATGCTAATAAGACGTAAAATTACGTGAGTGGTGCCAGTTTCTTGATTGGGTGCCCTGAAAGCCAAGAGTCATTTATTTAAGGCAATCTGCTCCCCAGTTAATGAATTATGTTATACCCAAATTGAATTATGACGTCCAAAATGCCCCACCACCAAAAAATCGCTTCGAAGGCGTGCCACTTCGCTCGCTAAAAGTCAAGTTCATTATTTTTTGAAGACGACCTTTGGCCACAAGGCCTGGTGGCAATGAACTGAGGAAGAGCACTTCAGAACAGCAGATGGAAACGCTCCTTGGTGGACTCAGGGTTTGGAGGTCACGGCTCGGGAGGGTGACTTCCCCGAGACGGCTGGTATCTGACAGCTCTGGGTCAAGGGGCGCCAACTTGGGGACATCCCGCCCCAGCTTTGTCCTGGGAGGACCACCTAATGCCTCCGGGCTTGACCGCACAGCCAGGGACTGAGACTTCCCTCGGCTGACCAGCAGGAGGTCCACCTGAGAGGCGCAGTGAATCCAGCCGTTAAATCACTAAATCCACTTAACAGGAAGTGACCAGGAGGCCTAGGGTGAAAGGGATGTTTTCAATGTGCCGGCACATTATTTTCAGAAAGGCGATGCAAGCCAACTTCTTGGGGGGTGGGGGACCTGGAAGGGGGACCGAGCTCTCCTCTCACTACAACAGATCCCGTTTTTTTGAATGGGCAGGTGGCCAGGGTCTCTTATGTCACAGAGCCTTGACTTAAAGGGCATGTGTGAGAGGTCTGTGCTAGATCGCTTCTCTCGGCTCCGGATCGCCCCCACAGATGGCCCCACACAGGCCCCGTGTGTGTGCTCATGGTCACAGTTCAACTCAAGTGTAAGAGAAAAATCCCCACGAGAAACTATATGAACAGCACCCCCATAATGCTCACGTCCGTGTGAGGCGGGGTGCATGCACACGCACACACACACGCACACGCACACACACACACGCATGCGTGCGCACAC
>PVJL010008469.1:26424-52868 GCA_004026885.1 Lyroderma lyra
CCCCCCCCCCAAGGATCCCAGAACCCCAGGCTTAACCCTGCCCAGACTTGACCGCTTTGCCCACTGTGTAGTTAGAGGGCACAGTAAAGCCCGAGTAAACAGATTAAACACCATGGCAACCAAATTCCAACCTCACAAATACTTAGGATCAGGGGAAAGGAGGCTCACTTGGAGACGAGCATGTCTGGGGGATCAGGGAAAGGAGGAGGCAGCGGGGCCCTCAAGGATCCAAGTCACCGAGGCGGTGTTCTGACAATGAAGTGGCTCAGTCCCCACCACCCGCCACCTTGGCCGGTGGGCCGAGGACCAGAGCCTCAGGCAGTGTAAGGAAGGCCCTCAGCGGGGGTGTCCCGGCGGCAATACTGGCTTCCCGATGGTCCCAATGTCCATAACTTGTCAAATCCTACACCTGATGGCACCCAAGCAGACTCCCGCGGTCCCCCGGATGGGTCCAGGCCTCCTGCTGCCCACGTGCATGAGCCCCAGTCCTTTCTACTACACTGGAGAGGGCAGGAACGCGCCCAACGCTGACCATGACAGCCCCATGCCGGCCGGGACGCCCAGTGAGGGCTCAGTGCAGACAGCCGCAGAGAGGCGCCGTGGGGCCTGACACTGCTCAGAAAAGTGGTGACACATCTGACACCATACATGTATGTGTCAACACCGCCCAGCTCTGGTCTCCAGGGGACCCGGACTGGCACCATACCCCCCAGGACCCCCCAGAGGTCACCTGAGTGCCCACGCACGAGCAGGGATGCAGGCTGCTCCAACTGGGCTTTCTCAGGTTCTGGCTTTGTTTGTTGCCATGCATGTGTCACGGGCCCGATTTCATGCACTGTATTTTCTGATTTTCCACATCCTTGAGGCTCTGGCGTGGGGGCAGGGGGGCACTTACAGATCAGGGAGAGACTGCCCCTCACACCCTGGGGTGACGAGGGACCACCCCAACGGGCCGCAGCACCCTGAGATTATTCAAACTCTCTAGCCCCACACCACTGCTTCTCCCTGCCTCCGCTCACCCGGGGAAACCCCAATACAGCCTCCCTCCCATCCGTCCCCCACTTCCTGACCAGAGACCGCTGGTGGCCACCTGGCCCTGTGTGACGAGCCACATCTCTTGCTCCTAGGGGAACTCTCCCTTCAGTGGCGTCGGTCTGTCCTGGTTGTCACTCAGTCACCTTTGGACATGAAGACCGGGCACAGAAGAGGGATGGGCGTGTGACTGGGTCTCCTCATGTGTGTCCTGTCCCCCAGCCCAACCCCCACTCCATGACTCATCAGCATGTCCTCTTGGCCACCACAGGAAGTCTTGACACACGTAATGAGAAACGAGAAAAAGAACGTTTTTGCAGAGGGAGGTGACAAACACATCACAGAGGGGGAGCTGAGTGTCCCGGTTAAGACTCTGGAGCCACACCGCCCAGGTTTGCATGTCAGCTCTGCCACCTCCTCATCGGGGGGCCCCCTTGCTCAGCTGCACTCTCCCCGAGCTGCCACTGTCTCCAACTGCCAAATGGGACTCGTGACAGCAGGGCGTTGGGAGAGGATTAAGGCCCCTTCGCAGGGGGGTGGGGAGCCGTGCCCAGCGCGCACGCGCGCCTCTGCCCCGTCGGGGATCAGGGGGACCGGCCCGTGTCTCCACCCTTCAGTCAGCGCTCACTCCGACCCGGCGGGCCAGGCAGCGCCAGATACAAACACCGGGAACCGTCCTCACACAGCAAGCCGGCCCGGGGGAGCTGGGACGATCACCCCCATTCTACAGGCGGGAACACGGAGGCTCTGGGAGCTCGTTTTCCAAAGCACAAGGCACGTGGCCGGGGGTCCTGACTCTGCAAACTCCACTCCTCTCCCCGCTTCCAACCGCCCCCTCTGCTCGGCCCCCGGCTTGACCACGTGTGCACCGGGCTGTGCGCTGGCGACACCAGTGAGTGACAGCGCTGTGAGCCGCGTCTCCGGGGGCGTACGGCCCGGCGGGAGGGGGGTCACGAGGGCTGACCGCAGAGATAAAGGAGGCGCTGACGGGACGAGAACCGAGAAGGGGGCGCAGAAGCTGCTGTGGCCAGAGGCAGACCGGGGGGCCCCAATCAAAGCCCCGGGGTCGGGGGGGCCTCTTTGGGGTGACATTCCGGGCAGAGGGCACAGCGGCCGTGAGGGCCCGCACCTAAGGCAGGGCTTGGGTTGCGATGGCAACTTAGTGACAAGAGGACAAAGGTCAATGCTGAGAGGTGGCCAGGGTTTCTCAACCTCGTCTCCCATGCCAGTTTAGACCAGAACATTCTTTTCTGTCAGGAGCTGTCCTGTGACCTATACGATATTTACCGCCACCCTGATCTGTACCCACCAGCGCCATCCCTCCAGTCATGACAACCAGAAATGTCCCAATATTGACGTCCACTCTCCCCGCTGCTGGGGGCTCCTGGGGGACAGAATGAAGTTAACCACTGTGCTACTTCAGGGCCAAGAGAAGCCTGTGCATGTGGGACACAGGCTGGCCGTCCCCTGAGCTAGTTAGTGGAGGGGACGCCCTCTGTTCACTGGGATAGCTATTGGGGCAACGTGAATTCCCACAGCTCCATCGTCCTGGTGCCTGGCCCAGGCCAGAAGGGACCTGGGAGTGTCTGAGAAAGACAGAAATACTCCCTGGGGTTCAGGGGACACGTCCCTGCCGCCCGTGGCCCCTGCGGCCTCCCACACGCCAGAGTACGCTGCTGCTCTGAGAGCGGCTGCAGGGGCCGCAGCCCCCACCGGGTGTGCCCACAGCGCGCCCCTCCGCAGGCTGGAATTGAGGTCCCGCGTTCCGCAGGGCGGCGTGACAAAGTCACAAAGTCCCCGGGCGGGCTGCTGCATCTACAGCTACGGCCCTGCACGCGCACAGCTGTGTGACGGTCAAATGCCTCCCAACAGGAAGTAAGAGTGGAGATGGGTGTGGCAACGACAGCTGGTGAGGTGGGGGGCGGGGGCTGGGGCAACAGCCATGCAAATCGGCACTGATGGCGAGCGAACACACTTCTAACCACATGTGCTACTGAGGGGGTTCGTGTCGCTGTGAAAATCAGACAACGACCAGGCAACGATTTCAGTTCCTTTAGAGCCTTCACAAGCCCCAGGGACTGCACTTAACAGTGTAGGTACGACCTCACAGGTAGTTTGCAACTCCAGAGGAAAGAAAGTGTCCGTGAGCAAGGCTTTACTGGCTCACCCTTAATTTATTGTCACGACAGCCTCATGTGCTAAATATTATCCAATTTGTAAGTGAGAAGACGACGTTTAGAGAGATTAGGAGCTGGGACCTTCATCGTGCAGCTAATAAGCCTTCCCTCCTACCATAATGCTCTTGCTCTCTCAGCTGGAGCTACCCCAGCCTTCTTGCAGTTCTGCCCCAGGACATGGGCACAGAATGTTTCCTGGGCCTGGATTCCTCTGTCCTCCCTTCCCCACCTGCGTGCCTCCCGTGACCTTCACACCTCAGCATGTTCACCTGCTGGGGAGCCTTCTCTGGCCGTTCCTCAGACCAAACCACCCTAGCGGAAGCTCTCTTATTATCCGGTCTTCTTTTGTGCCTCGGGACTTGTTGCAGCTGCCATTTAACCAAAGAGCCACTGTGGGCGCTGGCTCCTCACTGTGTGGATGTGGCAGGTCCAGGATGGCCACAAATCCTTTGACATTTGCCTCACGGGGAGGTGGGGTCTTCTTCCCCTTGACGCTGGGCTAGCCTTAGTCACTCATGAGGTGCTGGGACCTCTGAGCCCAGGTGATGAGGTGCTCCTGCTGCGACTCGTGCCACATTCATTCTTGGGGAGCACCCTCTTGGCACCCAGCCACGATGCTGTGAGAAGCCCAAGGTGTGTGTGGTCATGTCGACAGCTCCAGCTGGGCTCCCAGCCAACAGCCGGCACCAGCTGCCAGCCGCGGGAATAAGACACGCTGGGGGTCCCCCCAGCCTGTATCTGACTGTCACACCTGGGAAAAGAACCATCCCGCTAAGCCCAGTCAACCTACACAACTGAGAGATGGTAATAAATAACTGTCAAGCCACTCGGTTGGGAGCAATTCGTCACAAAGCCATAGATAACCGGGAGCCCACGGGACCCGATCCAACGAGCGGGCGCCGTAGGTGCGCACCCTTGGGGCGGCAGCTCTGACTCAAGGCTTCATGCGGTCTCTGTTGATTAAAGGAAGAGCTGAATGTGTGAGTGAGCTAATGCAGAGGGATCTCCCTGCTGAGGGAAGTTCGGTCAGAGAGAGAGCTTGTCTTTCTGCGTCCTGGCCGTGGTACTGCGCGGAGGCTGATGCACGTCTTCTACAAAGGCCCCCCCAAGAACCGTTTCCAGCTTTGCGGGTCCCAAGGTCTCTGGTGGCATGACTCAGCTCTGCAGTAGAAAGGAAGGTGCATGCAAATGAATGGGGTGTGGCTGTTCCCAATAAAGCTTTATTTACAAAAGCGGACAGCGGGCCAGACTTGCTCATCCCCGATACAGAGCGCAGAACGGTGGTCCTTAAATTTGGGAGTGATCATGTTGTCTGTAGACCCAATGAAACGGGCAATGTCTCCAGCACAAAAGACTTTCAGAACTTAAGGTTGCGTGGTGGACAGCATCTTTCACAATATTTTAGTGTGGTCAAGCTGGTTCAGGGGCCAAAGGTGTAGGAAAACGTTATGGTGCTAAAAAATTAATATAGAGAAAACTGATCCGGTGATCTCTTTTTACTATCTGTAAACTGAGGCAAGAGAAGACTGCTCCTTTTTCACTTTAATTAAACAAATCCTTTTTCAGTTACAGTTCACATTCGATGTTATTTTATGTCAGTCTCAGGGGGGTGGCACAGTGGTCAGACGTGGGTATAACTTACACAGTCTAGTACCTACCTGGCACCATACATACGTGCAGCAACACTGATTGGAGATGGGGTGCCCTCAGCCAGCAATAGTCCATAAGAGGGTGTTTGGTCACCACTGAGGCAGCTCATGGCAAAGAGAATTTCCCCAATAAACTGTGTGTTGCTAAATAACTGAATCGGTGTCTATCAGGAGAGGGATGCACTCATCACTATTTAGTCCATTCAACAGTAGGGCTCGATCACTGGGTGGAGCTACTCAAAGCAGCACAACGTCGTCTAAGGGCGTCCTTTTCTGTTTTTGTACAATCAAGGCTTTCATTTCAGAAAGGCCTGCTAGGTTGGCCTCCCCTGGGGAAGTGACCGCACTTACGGATGTATAAGGCACAAGGGCACAACTCACGGCTTGTGCCCAAACCCGAGATGGTGGCAGGGCAGTACAGTTAATTTTTTAAACTTCGTGTTTTAAAATAATTACAGACACTAGACGTTTAATGTTTAAGTCAGCGACAGAGGCATGGCTAATGTGAGTGCTCAGGCAGCGGAAATTCCTACACTAATGATCACTGGCACTAATGGCTCAGTATGTGAAGAACTCCTGAGCTCACAAAGTAATAAAATAAAATAAAATAAAACAGTATCGCATCACTTTATTCGTAGACCAGTCTCAGAATATAGGTGTTAACAGTTTCCATTTTACTGATGGAGAAACTGAGGCTCGCCGTGGGGACCCGTGACCTGCCCAGGGCCGCAGCTAGCACGTGACAGACACGAGGGTGCAGACCGAGCCTTCTGGTGCCAGCTCCCCCCACAGGTGCAACATCTCAGGGGAGCACAGCTGCAATGAGTAGGCAACGCCATCTCCCCACTGTCTTTCCACAGTTGGGCACCGCCCCCCAAAACGGGCTTGGCTGATTAGTTTTTTTTCAAGCCAAGCGTCCAAATGCTCAACAGACGGTGCGCATGGTGATCGTCACGGCACGTGTTTAAAGGCAGGTCAATGCCCAGGGATGATCCGAGGGCATCGGCCCGGGACGCCAACTCCGACCGTGACATCAGGTGACTCTGGATTTGCCTCCGTTTCAACAGCGGAATCTTTGTCGATGGACCCCGGGAAACCACTGCGGGGTTAGCCAGCAGGGTGGGAAGTCGGTGCGCCTGAGCCGACGGCCTCGCCTTGGGGACCTCGCGAAACGTAGGCGAGCGGCTCGGTGGCCGTGGACTTGACCTCCCACAGACAAGCCCGCGGCATGCTCCCCCTCACACCCTGCGAGCTGGCTGACCTTCAGGTCGGACCTGAGCCCTCGACGAAGACCCCGTGGGACGTGAAGAAGGAGACGTGGATCCGGGTCTTCAGAGGACGGGCCCGGGCTTTGCGTCCCACCGCTCCTTTGCCGGGCGGCTAAGGATGAGGCCGCTATGGGATGCTCCCCCAAATCCCTGCCCACCAAGGCGTGGCCCCCTGGATTTTCCACAGGTGACCACACTGCCCCGCCCATCCCTGACGCTTTTCCACGAGGTGACCCTGCCACACGCCCCCTCTCCCCATCCCACCTGCGGGGGCGGGTCTAGTTCTCCATCCCCGAAGGTCCGATGGGCCCTGTGCCGGCTCTGAGCAACTCAGCGGGGCAGGGGGGTGCTGGGGGAGCGCCAGGTGGTGCCGCCGTCCCCTGCCTCCGCCACCGGCCCGCGGAGGAGGAGGGAGGGCGGATGAAGAGCCCGGTGGGGCAGACACCAACCTCCTGGCGGACTCCACACCCGACCCACAGGGCGGGGGCGCGAACACAGTTCGTGAACTCCGAGGTGTTCGGGTACGGGCACCCCCGCGTGGCTGGGCTCCACCGGGGTCGCGTCCTTCTCCCCCATCCAACGCAAAGCCTCGGCCAGCAGAAGGACCTGGGCTGCTATACCGCGACGCGACCTGGCGAGGGCCCGCGGCTGGCTACACCGTCGTAGACAACTGGCACACTTTTCTGAGTGGAAACGTGAGGTAGATGTCACTAGAAGCCACTGGGAATGGCTGTACGGTTTGTGGACTGCAGGCTGGGGGCTGAGATCTAGCCGGTGCCCCTCACCGAGTCCGGCCTGGGCAGGATGGCGCTGGCCCTCCGCTGAAAGGGGGGCTCCACCAAAGCCCCCATGGGGACCAGCGGTGACTCCAAGCACAGCTGTCCACACCTGAGCCCTGACCCACTGGAAAACTAAGTTTTAAGGAAAAATGGGATGGCCACGGCCAAACACAGCGATTCTTCCCTGATGCCAGCGGCCGCGCTGGGCCTGCCAACTCTGTCTGGTGCCTCCTCCCTCTGCCCCCAGCTGCCACCCCTCCACGGGGGCTGATGCCCTCACTGTCTGGCCACTCACTCAGGGGCGATGGCTGTTACTGACTGATGCTCGTGACACTGCCCAGCCCGGGACAGAGCTTGGCGCTGGGCCTCACTTCTGAACCTCAAGGGCAGCCGTGTCTGCTCGCTGTCACCTTCCAACAGTGGCGGGCAGTTGGGCTCATCCAGAAGCCATTGAGATGATTCTTTTCCTCCAGGGCCCTTCTGTGAGGACTGAATAAGAATGAGCCTCCCCTCCCGCTGCCCTGTGGAGCTGGGCAGGGGCCCAGCAGGGACAGTCCTGTGTGCTGTCCACCCCTCCCCTCACTCTCCCGGGCTGTTGGAGTGACTAAAGGTTCACCGTGCCATGGTGGCAGTTCCCCAGGGACAGTTCTCACAGCATAAGCAAGTCCCGAGGGTCAAGTCCACGGGACCTAGATGTCCGTGGTGAAGCTGCCTGGCCTCCCAGGAAGGGGCCGGAGGTCTGAGCAGCCTCAGTGGTACCATTTGTGTCTGTCCTAAGAAGCTTTAGATCTGTCCATCCAACCGAGGGGACTTGGGGACATCCTTCCCCTGCTTCTCCTCTGGGAAGCTGGTGCGCACCCCTCGGGCTTCAGAGCCCGAAATGCCTGGGCTCAAACCCAGGCCCCACCGCTCCCTGGCTAAGCCTCCCTGCGTCTGTTTGCTCACCTGTAAAACGGAGGCGATGACACCCACAGACCTGCGAGGACCGAAGAGAGAAGGCTGCGTCTGCTAGAAACGGTGGCACGCGAGCTATTCTCTGTGGTGCGCGCACAAAGCTGTTTGAAAGAATTCTGATACCCTGACACACACATTAGGGGAAGGCAGGCTCCATGGTGTCATGGCTAGAACAGCCTAAGGTTGAGGTGAAGTACAAAGTGAGTGGATTTAAGGACAAATACTAAATAACGATTGCTGAGAAAACACGGCGTGTGGCTCCACCCCCCCACCCCCTGCATACACACAGTAGGCATGGACTCCACCCCACCCCGCACATAGTAGGGCTGGATAAGTCTGTTTCCCTCTCCCTCTCCTGCCGTGGCCACCCAGACACTTGGGATGGCATCAGCCTCCACCCTTGAACTTGGCTCCGGCCTCCTTAGGACACGACCAAGACTCAGAAGCTGGTGGCGGAGTCCCCAGTGTCTCAGGGACTGTTCCTCTGGCTGGTTGAGGGGGCCGGTCCTCAGCTCTGCGGGCCACGATTTCCCTTTAAGCACCTCGTAACAGCGCTGCTGGCCCGCGTCAACGCAATGTGACTCGGGGCGTTCTCCAGCCTCCCAAGCCGCGTGCTGCCCGGCCTCTGTGTGTTCAACTCCCCGCTGACCACGGGTGAGACTGAGATGCTTGAAGAAAGGCCGGGAAGAGGCGGGGGGGCTACTCAGCAGCGCTGTCTGTGGGTTTTAAGAGCCAAGAAACTCTTTGCCTCGGACCGAGCAATCACAGGGGACATCGGCCGCTCCCCCCCGAACGCCGGCCGAGCAGGCGTCTTCGCCGCCCCGTGAGCTCGGAAGGACTCGTAACTTCCACGGAGCCACGTGACGTTTCAACGCCCAGAAACCGCAGCCCACGTGGCACCGTGCGCCACCCAAGTCCCTATTTTCAGAAAAGGCTGTTACTTGTGCACAAGAACCAGTCCCGCGGGGACCCCCCAACTTCCACCGGCTGCCGCTGATTCGACCTGGGGCCTGTATTTATGCCATAAACCCTGGACTACCAGACTGCCCCCTGTCGCCACGCCCTTGCTCAGGCTCTTCCCTGTGTGTGCGATGCCCTTCCAGCCCGGACGGCTCTACCCACAGGGCTTACCCACACCCTCTGAACTCCGCCCAGAGCCAACTCCCTCCAAGAAGCCACTTCTGACTTAATTTCAGAGGGACTGTGATGTCACAGGGCAGCTTTAGGGGACACGGGCTAAGCTCTGGAGTCGCACAGGGCTGAAACAACCCTGTCGCTTAGCCGCTGTGTGCTCGTGGCCGCGTCACAGCTGTGAGAGCCTCAGACTTCTCATCCGTACAACGGAGAGACACGGGGTCCGGCAGAGGTGACGCCCTTCCTTAAGTAGTTAAGAGGTTGCTACGTTACAGAAGTACATGTTGCGGTTTGGGCGCAGAAGACCCGGTATGGCTTAGCAGCTCTCAAAACGGGGCGTTACTTCGGCCGGGCCCTGTCCATGCATGACGTGGCCCAGGGGCTGACCCATCCTAGAAGCTCAGTGAACGGTCACAGCTATGACGACAAATGCATAATTATTGACAGCTACAATTAGGACCAAACGTCCTTTGAGTTTTCAAAAAGTGCTGAGAGCAGCTCGTCGGCGACAGGGCTGAGCCTCTGAGACCCCCTCAGGTCCCTGCGGGGCCCGCCGGCCGCCTGGGGGCTGTGGGGACCTCTCCGCACTAGAGTCGCTTTGCACCGGGCTCGCCAAACCAGGCCTCCTTTCTCCTGCTTCCCTTTTACTTTTTTCCCCCTGATGGGCTCCTGATTAACGATGGTTCAGGGGGGAGGAGGACAGAATCACAGCATTGCACCGTGTTCTGGCCCCTGCTGGGAGGGGAGGCCGCTATTTCAGACTCAATCAGCTGCCCGCGGGGACCCTGGATGAAATGCCTCCCTCACGGCTCTGGGGGACGCGGCACCATCAGGGGGCTCCCGCCAGCGACCCGTGGCCTGCAAACCTCCCGGACTGTGCAGGGAGAGGGCGGCGTCCGGTCCTCGCGGGGCAATCACACTCTGGGCGGGGGAGGGGGCTCACACCCAGCCCTTCCCGGGAGACCAGCCGGACTTCACCTGAACATTCGCTGCGTGAGCGGATGGACACCTCTGACCGCTTCATTCAGGGAATCATCAAAGTGGCCTGGGTCCCGCGGGCACCACGTAGGGTGAGAGGGAGGCAGCAGAGACGCACGTGGCGCTGGGGATGACAGTGATGCCATCACGGTCCGGGGTTCCTCGGCTGCTGCTAGCAGCACGGCACGCACGCTGCTCCCCCCTCCCACAGCAGGAATGGTGCGCTCAGCGGCGGTCCCCCCGACCTCGTGGCTGGCGTCCCCCCCTGATGTGAAGCAGAAAGGGGGCACCCTGCTTCGAAGCTGGTAAGAACTTCAAAGTGGTGGCAGCTGAGCAGCCCACTGGCTTCCCTTTTTGGATGCGTCCCGAGACTGCCGTCCCGAGGTCTCCCCAGCCTACCCAGACCCTACGATTTGATAGAGAAATTCTGGTTTTCTTCTTTTCTTTATCTGTGAATGTCTATATTTGGAGTCTTCACAAAGGAATAACCCGTATGGCTTTCTAGTTTCACAGACGATGAGTCCCTTTGCTTGCAAAGAATAAAATGACATAAATCAGAGTTCATCCAGAACATTCTTCAGGCAGCTGAGAAATCAGAGCTGGTCAGTTTGTGGACGAGGAACCCAACCTCAAACTGTATTTAATTTCTGTCCTGTTCTTCGGATCCAAAGAAAACCTGGGACCCAATGACACTCATAGCTTAGCTTACAAGCCCAGAAAGCGGGGTTTAGCCCTAAGTTCATACTAAATGGGGGACAGGGAAGGTAAAAGAAGAAAGCTAACAGAGGGGGTTCCCTGGTGGTGTAGTGGCTAAGGCTTCAGCACTCTCAATGCCGCGGCCTGGGTTCGATTCCCAGCCAGGGAACTACCCCCCGCTACCCCAAAAAAGAAAGCTAACAGATTAAAAAAATAATTAAGTAAAATAGGTCCATAATAATATTGATAATTAATAAATATAATACATATAATAGTAAGTAAATAAACTACATGTGAGTACACAGAGTGAACATAAAACCATCCCCCGAGCAAGGGTCAGCAATGTTTTCCGTAAACGTCTAGAAGACAGACATTTCCAGCTCTGCCAGCCATGAGGTCTGTGTCACAGCCCTACTCTGCGACTCGAGTGGCATGCAGCCACAGATGATGCAGAAACGGGCCATGGGTGTGTTCTAACAGAACTTTTTTATAAGAACAGGCAGGTGCCCAGGGAGTTGGTCCACAGGCCTCACCTTGCTCACTCCAAATGCAGAGCAAAACGTGTCAAACGTCTGTGTGCGTGTACACTGCCTGGGGGTCTTATTCACATGAGATTCGGAAGTCTGGGCCGAGGCGTGAGATGCTGCACTCCTACCACGTCCCCAGGTGACGCCCGGGGGCCAAGCTCTGAGTGACAAGGAGTGTCTACCCCCAAAAGGATAGAAGGAACACTTACTTAAGAAGCCCAGTGTTAAGAAGTGCTGTGCAGGACAGGGCAGAGAAAAGTCATTTCTTCTCTCATTAGCAAGGAACGGCGATTTAAGTCCATCTTTAAGAGGGGCAGACCATGGCATTGGCCATCAAGGGTGGAGCTGACAACCATAAGAAGAAAGCAGAGTGCCCCAGTTTCTGAGCACCGCTGTGCATTTTCTTGTGGCAGTTAACAGGGACGTATACCAATCAGCGCAGGTAAACGAATCCATTCGGAGGCAGGCCACGGATGGGAAATCACATTGTCCAATAAAATGGCAAAATTAGCAACAGTGCGACGCAGAATGTATTTATATGGAAAAGCGAAGCATCTTTAGAAGGAGATGGGACTGCAGAGGAGCGTGGCTAGCAAGGCTGAAACGGGGAGGGCCGTGGGAGCCAGTGATGGGGCTTCTGGGCCGGAAGCTTCTATGGAAACTGGGCTGAGGCTCTTCCAGTTCATTGTCAAGGTCCCAGTGAGGGCCTGATTTCCTCAGGCAGGTGGCAAAGTGGGGGTGTCACGTGCAGCGGTCTCTAATAAGTGTCATCACCAGCCTGTTCACAGTAAGGTCATGGGTGGGAAGGCAGAACGACACAGCGGCCACTTCGGAAAGACAGCCCGGCAACTCCTGAGAAGGCTGGCCGTAAAGTGACCGCAGGACCCGGGAATTCCACTCCGGGGAGTCGACCCAAGAGAGACGAACGGATACGTCCACACGGCACTGGCCTGCGCACGCGTGCGGGCTCCGGGCCGCTGTGCTCACGTCGGGCAAGCTGGGCACATGACCCAGTGTCCGCCCCGATGAACAGAAAGACGGGACGCGCTCCGCCCAGAGAGTGGGGTGCAACTCAGCAGGAGGGACACGCGTGGATGTCAGAAACGCGGCGCTAGGCGACAGACGCCCGGTACAGAAGAGCGCATGTCACGTTGGCACGTGCCCGCGTCCGGGCACTGTCCAGAACGGGTAAATCTGCGAGACAGAAAGCGGACAAGGGGCAGGAAGACTCCTCAGGAGATGAAAATGTTGCAAAACTTAGAGATTACGGTGATGGCTGCACAGCTCGGTGACTTTACTAACAGCCACTGGCTCACACCCCGGAGACGTGGGACTCTCAGGGCCGATCGGTCATACTTCACTCAAGGGGTTTTGTGTCTCATGTTTAGCCTCCCCGGTTCATAAGACATTGAGGAGTCCCACAAACTGTGACGGACCCCGAGACCTGGCGGTGACTGCAGGCTTGCAAAGGCCCCGCCCAGGGGGCACAAGGACCCAGGGTGGTGAGGGCCAAGGCCTAACTGGCGGTGGCCAACCCTGTGGCTTCCCTGGGCCACACTGGAAGCAGCAGCCTTGTCTTGGGCCACACATCAACTACACTCACACCAACGACAGCTGACGAGCTAAGAAGGAGGGTCCTGCATAGTGTCCGTAACGTTTTAAGAGAGTTCATGCACCTGAGAGCCAAATTCCCGCCCCCACACGCGCTCTCCCTCCACTCACACCCGAGCTCAGGACGGTGTGTGTCTTTTGAAGCAGGCTGCCACCGCGAAAGTGACTCTTTGGGGCCACATTCCGACCCCAGAGGCAACTCCCACGTGCTTGGAAGGAACCAAAGAACTCTAACTGCTAACATAACCTTGGCTCTCTCCCAAATGGTGCAAAAAAAATCTGAAACTCCGAGCGATTATGACATCTCCTCCTCTGGAGAACCAGGACAATGCAAGTCACTTGCAGGGGGGCTGCTGGGAAAACCGCCAAAAATAAGGCGGTGGGGTTGGCAGGGGCTTCTAGAATGTTCCTTGGGCTCTGCTGCAGCTCTGACCCCTAGCTCACACCATCATCGCAGACGCACTTGACAGCAGTAGCCGGCTCCATGGCCAAGGCAGGACTTGGGGTTGGGAGCCGGGACTCAGGCTGGCCAGCGTGGGGGCCCAGCCATGACCTTGGTCACCTGGGTGCCGGGCCCTGGCAGCTGAGCCGAGCAGGAGCAGAGGGGGCGGAGTCTGCGATTCAGTCACCCCACGTTGGCGCCCAGAACAGGAGCTGCGCAGCCCGCGGCCTGGTAATCGCTCCCTCCCGTCCACTGAAAAGGAGAGCATCTAAGATACCGGCGCAAACAGCAAAACCCTTAACTCCGTTCTCTTTCCTTCTGGGGAGACCGCCGAGTGCCGGCCAGCTGCGTCTTAGCGCCGATCCTCGCGAGAAATCCATTCGGCGCCTTTAACACTGCACTGGGCAGACTGAATTTCGGACGCGGATTTATGGGCCTGGGTTTGCCCTTAATAGCGTGTCGCATCAATCCTGTGACAGTATTCACTTCAGGGTGCCTGGGGCTTGCTAAGCCAGGGCTTTACTTAAGTGGACAGCCCGGCAGTGACCCGCTGGGGCTCAGAACTCCCTCCTCTCCCTCCAGGACCAACCTTTGCAGACCGTCTCCGCCGTCATCAACACCACGTCCCTGCAGGTGCAGCACGGAGCCAGACGTGTCCCCACCCCCCCCACCCCCCCCACCCCCGCCCGAGAGGTACCGGTGACAGCGTGCCACCAGCCTTCTCTGGTCACGGGGTTCCCTGGTCACGGGGTTCCCTTCCAGGAACTGCCTCACCCCACACCCTCTGATTTCTGGCAACAGCCAGTGAAGGTTTCCTAATGGCGCAACAAGTTTCCGTGGTTCTTCCAACAGGGAAAGCACGTTTCTGGGAGAGTGAGCGGAGAAATGAGGGAGCAGGCGATCTGGGCTGGGAGCCCCACGTAAACCCGCTCCTCTCGCGGACCCTCACGTTGGTCACGGCGCAGGATGGACCCAGCGGCCCCGACGACAGGCTTGTGGTCACGGAGACGCGGCGGCCTGAGGCCGCCCAGCCCTGGCCCTCGCTGCACACATCTTAGCTCCTTGTCACCCTTCTGGTGACAGGCCATTTACGTCAGAGGCGGTGTGGGGTGCAGACGCCTCTAGGGTGCCCTCTAGCTAGGAGCTCCAGGGCCCAGCGTTGTGACACCACCCGGGTAAGGCAGGAGGCACGCCAGGCTAGAGCATCGGCAGGTTAGGGACAGTTTCCACCCTCCGGGGCCTGACCTCGAAGCAGACACAGCGCTCCCCAATCACGGGCTTTTTCACATAAATGAGCTCCAGCAGAAAGGCCAGGAAGGTGGCTGGCAGTGAATCAAGCACAGGAAACCCAGGCAAAGGTACAAGGTGCCAAATGGCCTTTAGGGGCCCTCCCTTTCCAAGGCAGAGTCTCCCGGGCCCCTGGCAATCCAGCGTGGAGTCCCTCTGTCCCACCACCCGGGCAGGGTTTTTAAGACAATGACAGCAGCTGCAGGGAATGAAGAGGTACATGTGACGGGGGCTGCTGGGGGCTTTTTCGGGCTGTCTCCGTCTGCAGACAGCTGTGGGGTTGGTTGCATCTCAGTCTGGCCTCAGAGCCGGAGGAGGGGAACTCCTCTGGAGCAGAGACAAAAGTCCCCAGAGCCTGCACGGGTTTGTTCAGCCCAGATCTACGCGGGTCCGGCTGCATGCCAGGCTCCCCACCAGCGAGCTGCACAGCAGAGGTCCTGGCCGTGGGAGGTCACGGGCTTGGGGTGCACAAGCACAGAACAGACACGGGACCCGGGGAGAGGGTGGGGGCCCAATGCCCGGTGACACAGGGAAGCTGGCACGGCCCGCCCGGACAAGACCAGTGGGTGGCCAAGGGGAACCCAGAGTGCCCTGTCTCTAGGGCTCAACTTGCTGAAGACTCTCATCCACTTCATTTCCCTCTGTCCCCCTTGCCTGTGAGCAGCTGGGCACAGAAGTCACACACCGTTATTCCACGGTTTTTATGGATCACAGGAGGCACGCAACGCACATGACCTCGCTCACCCCCAGCTAAAGGTGGGCGGGGATTCAGGTCCCCATTACAGAGATGAGGAAATCGAGGCTCAGAGAGGTGAAGCGACCTGCCCAAGGTCACACAGACAGGAGGCGATGGGAGATCTGAACCAAGGCTGCTCGGCCTCCAAGTCCCCACTTACAACCACGACACCGCCTTGTCTTTCGTGGGGTGGGGGTGGGATCTGCTGTGGCTCTGATGTCCACCCCAGCAGACTCTAAGCATGCTGGTGGGGACCTCGGAGGGGCTCAGTCAGGGTCTGCTAAATGGAATCTGATCATCTTATTTAAAGCCAATGCAGTCGCAGGCGGCTTTTCAGCTAAAGGTTGGGAGCAAAGTCCCTAGGAAAACGGAAGGCAGAAATTCACCCTGAGGGACTTCTTGGAGTTAAGAGCCAGGTGTTCAGAAAAGAATCTCTTCAAATGACCCGCGGCCTCCGCTTACTATGATGAAACGAGATGCACTGAGGAATGACATAATGGCTCAGAAGCACCACTTAAGTCTCCCCTGGCCCTTTCCTTGGGGTAAAACTGTAAAGAAGAGAACAGTCGAAAAGGCTGTGCGATGTATGCGATGCCTGATAACGATCAGAACGGTGAGAGTTACTGACCCCCTTGTGCCCGTCCTGGGTGCAGCGTGATCGCCCCCACTTACCGCATTCAGTGCTCACGAGACCCCTGTGGGGCAGGCCCGCATCATGTGTCCCATTTTACAGAGTTGAAAACCGAGGGCAGCCAGGCTAGGAGCCCAGGCCATGTGACTAAGGGTTCTCAGTCCTCAGATCATGCTTTCAACACTCTGCTGCAAAGAACGCCAAAGATTATGTCAGGGGGGAAAAAAAAACCCAAAACGGAACATGCCTGCCAAAATCCTGACATCTCAGACAGGAAGGCAAGGCGTCTGGGACCAGCTGGGCCCACGTCGGGTACAGGGGCCTGCTTGCACCGTCACGGCATTTCCCTGGGCTGAACTCCCACACGTGGCCACAGAAACGTACTTTTCAAACCCAGTGTCCTCTGTCTCCAATTATATTTGGTTCCACTGAAACCAAGAAGGCACTTGGGGACATGGCGGCTCTATCTGTACCAGATGTGGATCGGGGCCGCTCCAGGAAAACGGCCCCACGTGAAGCCAATGTGCCTGGTGTCACCGCATCTGCTTGGCGCGGGCTCCCGGGCCACGCTGTGACACTAGGAACGATCCCCCGCGGAGCACTGCCCTGGGCATCATCGCCAGGTCCAATAAGGCTGACAACTTTTCCTGGAGCGGCTACCTAGACAAAGAGGAGAGGAGGGGGAGGAGGGCTCAGCTCGGCCCTCCGGGGCCCCGCTTTCCCTGTGCCACGTGTAAAACACTGTTCTTGGCGGTGGGCGACCTTTCAGAAGTGTGCGGGAGCATAAATCTGGCCAGTTCTAAAATACGCTGAGGTTCACTTTCCTGGACTCCAGCACTGAAACGTCTCAGGGCCAAGTCCGGCCTCACAGCACTTGGAGCAGAGGCGCTGGGCACGGCCGGCCCCTCCGGACAGGACCGTGCAGCTCTTGTGCAAAACCCTCTCCTCGAAGGGGAGCTGGATGGAGTGAGTCATCTTAGGGGACAGAACGTGGCAGAAGTGATGCAATTTCGCTCCAAGGTCAGGTTTCTGTCTTAGGTTCTCTCTCCCCCACCGGCTTACTCTTTCACTGGCTCTGGGGGAATCGTCGGCCGTTCTGTGCGCGGCCCAATGGCAAGGAACCGCCTGCTCGGACCCGAGGCCCTCAGGCCAACAGCCTGTGAGAAGGCGGGGCCTGCAGACCACCACGGGACTGGGCTTACACGCAGACCATCCCCCAGCTGAGCCTTCAGAGGCGACCATGGCTCTGGCCATCAGCTCGGATGCAGGAGGAACTGAGAACTTCCATCTTTTCTGATTCAAACAATACATGTTCATTGAGGAAAATTCAGAAAATAAAGGTTCAAGAGAGACCTTGAACCTGAACACTCAGCTAAGCTGCTCCCTGACCCACAGGAACGCTGAGATGATGAATGTGTCTTGTTCGAAGCCACTAAGTTGTGGTGTAATTTGTTATGCAGCATTAGGTAATTAATACAGTGCCACATACAGTCGAGCTCAGAAGCACCTCTTCCCCCATTAAGAACAATAATAAATAATAAATTTAACAAAGTAGCTAATGCTTATTTAACATTTACTCTGTGCTTGGCACTATTCAAGTCCCTAACTATACTCTGTCATTCAGCTGTCAGAACAGAGGAAGGGTTAGGGCAGTGTTAGCCCCATTTCACAGATGAGAAAGGTGCCCACCCCACACTCAACATTCGTTAGTGTTAGAACCTGGCTTTTCTGAATCAATAACCTTTGCTTCAAACTCCTATGTGATCCTGGCACCCCTGAAGTGTGAGATCCACACCCACGGAAGATACTGAGCCTGGGTTATCCTGGGTGTGAAGTAGGCAACACATCCGAGTCTGAGAGATGGTGAATTTCTTTGCACTTGATAAAGACCAAGGCACATCTGGAGATGCCAGAGCCAAAGCAAGGTCGCCCATCTGAAAGCGTCAGATGAATCTGTGCTTATTTGGAGAAGACAGAAATGCACAGACCCCTTCCATGGGCCTGCCGAAGAGAAAGACAGGAGCACAAAAGCTTCCCCGAGAACAAGTCCGACATGGAGACGAATGTCAGGCACGTCGTCACCTCGTGGAGATGTGCTCACTCACACGAGTAACCGTACACCGTACACCAGCACGGCCGTCTGCGTGAGGCCCCGCGGCCTTCTCCGGCTGCAGACAGCACAACCGTATCCCGTGCCAGTCATTTGTACCGGCTGTTTCTCAGTCTGTGATCCTCCTTAGGGGGAGGAGTAGCAGGACCACAAGCTGGAGAGACCCGGGGACCCATGGTCCAGCGCCACCTCTGCCCCTCACTAGCTGCATTGCCCCATCTGTGGGATCTGGGCAAAGTAAGGGTTCGAGGAGTTTACACTTGAAAGTGCTTCGCGTGGTCTGTGGCACAGGGTTTCCAAGAAAACATGACTGCCTGGTACAATCTCTCCTTGGCTCTCTGCTGTGATCTGGGACCGCCCAGGCTCGATATCCTCAGCAGGTGTGGCTCTCCCACCTTAGGGTCAAGGGCACCAAGATCACATAGGAATCTGAAGCAAAAGGTTATTGATTCAGAAAAGTCAAGTTCCAACACTAACTAATGGTTAAGCAGGGGTGAGCACCTCACTTATCACATCTGTACAATGGGGGCAACACTGCACCCACCTCTGTTCTGCCAACTGAATGACAGAACACACTTAGGGCCTTGAACAGTGCCAGGCACACTGTAAACATTAAGGTTAGCTACTTTGTTAAAAATTATTACATGTTAGCATGTTAGCATGAGTCTCACTACCATGATTTAATGAGAGGTCTACGGGACCAATCCGCCCCACAGATATGTTTTGTTTCATTCAACAGGGTATCAGCCGCCTACATCACAGATGACACTGAAAAATCCGAATTTCTGGATTCTTTTAAAACCCCAAAGAGCAGATCATGCTGGGCCTGACCTTCTCAGGGCCACAGGCAGCTGGAGCAAAGGAGTCCCTGCTCAGGTGGGACATCTGCTCTATTTGCTACAGTCCTCACCCCTCCCTACGGCCTTACACCAGTACTACAGGGCGTAGTTACCTACCTGCCTGGCCTTAAGGACATCTGGGCGTTTTGACCTTTGCTTTAATTCCTTAAGGACTTGGTTCCATTTGTAATCCTAAGACCCCCTTAAAAAAAAAAGTATCAAGTACTCTAAGTAGCAATGGCAAGAATAGATAATGAATAAGATTAAGTCTTCCCTAAGGAAATCCACAGCAACTGTAAGTGCCAGATAATGGCTGAGGATAAAGATAGAGTCAGATCAAAGGAGGATAAAGACCCAGCTCTCTGCACATGACCCAGAAGCGAGCTGTCAGAGCTTCAATATCAAAGTTTTTGCCATCCCCTTGCGACTTTGATGTTTAATTTTATCGGTTCACTTGACTGGGCCACGAGGCGCCCAGACGTCCGGTCAAACTCCTCTCTGGCTGTGTCTCTGAGGTCACTTCTGTATGAGCTTCATGTCTGAATGGCAGACTGAGGAACGCCAACGGCCCTCCTGGGTGTGGTGGGCCTGGTCCAATCAGTTGAAGGCCTGAACTGACCAAAAGGGCTGACCCTCCCACACGTCGGGGGAAATCCCCCCCGCCCGACAGCCTGCCATCTGGGACACTGACCATCTCCTCCTGCCTACGAAATGGAACTACACCATCAGCTCTGCGGCGTCTGCGGCTTGCTGACTACAGCTCCTGGGGTGTCTCAGCCTCCCTAACAGCACGAGCAAACCCTTCCACCAGCTCTGTATACGTACATGCTGTTGGTTCTGTTTCTCCGGAGAACCCTGACTAATATGCAAGCCCCCCAAAAAGCTTTATCGAATTGATGGTACAGAGCTTACAGGTGACCCACCGAAAGCCCCATCTCTTCCTGTGACCTTCGGCTGAAAGCCGAGGAGGCTCAACTACCTGGAGGTTCCTCAGCTGGTACAGGCCAATGGGAACGCAGGCAAATTCTCCTGCCTTGAGGCCGCCCAGGGAATGCTGGGAAGAAATGGAAGCATTCTCCCATAAGCCTTTGCAGCTATCGACTTTACCGGGGAATGCTGGGAAGAAATGCAGAGCGTCTTCCCATGAGCCTTTGCAGCCGTCTTCCCACTTCCCCAGGGAATGCTGGGAAGAAGTGCAGTGTGTCTTCCCATGAGCCTTTGCAGTTGTCTTCCCACTTCCCCAGGGAATGCTGGGAAGACGTGCAGAGCGTCTTCCCATGAGCCTTTGCAGCCTTACCTACTGCAAGTCCAGCTGTCTGCATCCTTAGTCTCTCCAAGGAGAGAAGAAAACAATGAGACCACCTTATTTCCCCCCAAATTAGCAACTTCCTGGGTTAACTCTCTTCTAGAAGTAAACTGCAAGTGGCTCTACAGGGGATTTGAATTTTCTTCGTTACAAGTTTATCTTTCTTTCCTAAATTTTTCTCAATGAACATGTGTTACTTTAATCAGCAAAGGTTAAAAAGTTATCAATTCATTCCGCATTCACTGTAGGGCAGGCAGTGTAAGTCGGTATTTAGAGACAGGGGTGGGGTGGGGGCTGAAACCAGACTCTGCCTGGGTGCACCTCCTGGCTCTGTCCTGTGACCTTGAGCCAAGGGACTTAAACCCCTTCATAAAATGGGTGTGAAAATAGTAGCTACTTCACAGGATTACAGGGATTAAAATTCAAAACAAAGGGTTTACCATGTGCTTGGCAAACAGCAAAGGCGCCTTAAGTGCTCACCGACACGCCTGCTGTCGTGTTATAGTACTTAGGCACAGCACCGTAATTACAGAACTATGTGGTTGATAGCACCTACTGCGATATGCCAAGCATCTGAAAGGGGGTAATAAGCAAAGTGAACCACCTGACCGTATGTCTCAGCCTGTCTAGTGGAGGGTCGGGCATTGTACACACGCGTGCACACGCGCTCCCACTGCAAGTCATTGCCAAAGGTGATGAGGGCAGAAGTAAGAGGCCGTAGTAGCTGGGGGACGCTGTGAAGACTAACACTGATCCGCAAGGCACTGAGCGCCGAGAAGATGCTCAGCGAACACCAGGTGACTTGGACTGGATTGGCTGTTGATATGAGCGACAGAAAGATCTTGAAAAGCAGAGGCTGCAGACCCATCTCCGCTAAGGAGGACCCCCTCTCCCCAGTCAGAGTCCCCCATCTGGCTGACCTCAGAAGCCCCCCTGCCTTCACTCTTGCCTTCCTGTGGTGCTCTCCTTCATCCCTATTACCCAAAGGGATCTTTAACATCATACTTGGCATTCTGAAACAATTTTAGATTGGCACAAGGGTTGCAGAGGTAGTCCGGAGGGTCGCCGTGTGCCCTTGACCCGGTGTCACCTCCCATCGGTGTCTCGCCTAACTGGGGCTCCTGTGTCAAAACCAGGCCATCGACATGGGTGTGACACAATTCGCTGAAGACACTAAACTGGACCCCATTCAGATTCCAGCAGTTCCCCCCCCACCCCCCACTCACAACCTTTTCTGTTCCAGGATTCAGGCCAGACCACCACACTGCATTTTGCCAACACGTCTAGACCAGACGGAGTTTTAAAATAGCTCAGTGCTCGCTGGTCATCCCCCGGCTTTAAAGTCGTCGACGGTCCCCAGCACACTGTCAATGACATCCGAACTTAGGCCACAAGCTCCCCTGAACCCCTCCCTCCCCTCACAGGCCTTTGGTCACTTCTCTGAACCCCGTGTCTGGCCCAGTCTCCGCACCTGCTGCCTGGGGAAGCTGTTTCCTCAGACGTTCTCAGAGCTGCTTCCACCCCATGTTTAGGGGGGTGTGTGTGAACGTCACCCCTCAGAGAAGCCTTCCTGGTCATCCTGGCTAAGCCAGCCTCACCCCATGGCTGTCACCCTCTACCACATAACTCCTCTTTCATTTTCATTAGAAAATGGTCCATTCTCCTGTGCTGGATAACGCAGGGACCTCATCCATCTTGTTCAGCATTTCAGTCAAAGTACCTAGAACCATGCCTGGCATACCCGTATAGTAGCTGCTCAGTAAATGTGTCAAAATCCAGGTGGAATGATGGAACGAAGGGAGGGCATCTGTTTTTAGATGTTCAGGGGTGTGTCCCAAGAACCCCATACAGTGCCTGTGTATAGTAGGTGCTCAGTAAATAGCTCAAATGAAATACTGGTCACTGACTTGTCCCAAGAAGCTAGCATAGTGCCCAGCACACAATGGGGGGATCCGTGATATCTGCTGGAAGGCTGGCATTGGAGTGAATGTCATCCACCTTCAAAGTAAGTGGTGGCCACATACAGGACCTCCCTCAGGAGGTGGCCAGTGAGGAAGGCAGCCTGGACATCTGCAGGGACAGGGCACCAGGGCCACATGGGACTGCTACCACTGTGCAGGGCCCTGACTCCCCTGCTCAGGAAGTTGCAGCCACACCGCCCCAGCACGGTGGCTCCTCGGTGGCCTGTGATGTGAGGTTGCCGTGGAAAAGGCAGCTGATTAAGACCCTCGGAGGGCCTATTGTCTGCATCCTGTCACCAGCGGAGAAACAGCTGTTTACAGTTTGTTTACGTATCCCCCTTCGGAGTCTCGGCGCGGAGACACAGAAACGCCTGTTCTCCGGGGCACAATTCAGCAGCTGAAGGGAGCGAAGAAAACAGTGTTTATTTTTAACAGGATAAAGAGGGGGGACTCTTAGGAAGTTTGGACACTAGCTCTCCGGGAGGTGCCAGGCCTTGCGGCGGCATCTTGAACAACGTCAGATTCTCACGGGATGCTTGAGTGTGAAGTTCTCTAACTCCCGACTGAAAACAGGCTGGGGCCACGGGCGCTGGCCCAACAGTGGGCTCAGGTGAGCAGCCGTGGATACGAGAGTCGAGAGTAGCCCTTCGGGCTTGGAGATGAGAGAGCAAGGTGCCTATTCAACAGGCGGCATCCTGCGCGGAGCCACCGTGTGCAGTTGCACAGGTTGGACACTGCACCAAGAGCCCCGTGCTGGAGAAGTCCGGCCCGTGACCTGCTCACGAAGCCACGTTCGGGGGACGGGACACCTTTTCTCTGCACAAACTTTGCTTTCTGGCTGGGCCACGCCCCGACCCGGAGCGGGCCCTGTTCTCCGACTCACCCCACAGGCCCCAGGTAGCGCCCCACAAGCGGACAGTGTCCACGAACCCCGGTTGCAGACCTGCAGGGGGAGCCCAGACCTCCCTTCGTCACCCAGGCCTTCTCCTGGCTCCCACCGTCTCTTCTCCTTTCACTTAGTCCATCCACCATCCCCTTCCCGACAAGAGGGCTGAAAGTCACAAATTCTCCATCTGCTCCAGGGCCCGCGTGAGGTGCGGCGACCTTCTAGACCCTCTCGCCACGGCCGAGAAGGAAGAGAAGCCGCCGGAGAACTTGGGCTGGGCTTTTGGGCACCTGACCGAGCCCCGGGCTGCTGATTCGAACACGGGAAGGAGTCCCCCTCCTTCTAAGAAACACGGTGAGAAGCACAGAGGGGCCTCAGGCAGGCCAGGGGGAGAGAGGACAGAGGGGAGGAGAAGGTGTGAAGCGGGGCGTCCCACCTCCTGGCTTCCCTGGGCCACACATCACAAATACTCACACTAACGACAGTCGAGGAGCTAAAGAAAAAGGTCGCAGAGAAATCTCACAACATTCTAAGAAATGTGTGCTGCGCCCCAGTTGCATTCAGAGCTGCCCCGGGGCGCAGGATGGATGCGCCTGGCTTAAGGGGACACAAGGGCAAAGGAAGCTCTGGCCCAAGGTCAGAACGAAGCCCACACGTTCCAACACACCCCAGAAAACAGCCTTCACCTCCTGTCCTTGAGAGCCCGAAGAAACCATCTCCCTGCTCTGGACAGAGGCCGAGGGCTACCACGGTTCCCGGGGACAGCACGTCGGTGACCACTGTGCTTCCTGGATGGCCACGCCCACTCCTGCACGGACTGTCCATGGCTGCTCTCACGGTTCAAGGGCAGAGGTGATGAACTGCAGCAGGGACCGCACAGCCCTTGAAGTCAAATATGTTTACTCTCTGGCTCCTGACGGAAAAATCTGCCGATCCTGCTCTGGGGAGCTTGTGTGTGTGTGTCACAATGTTATTATTTATTACTATTATTTATGACCTGCCTCCTCCGCTAGGATGTTAGCTCCATGAGGCAGGGGCCACTGTTGTGTTCGTGGGCATGTTTCGGGTGCTTGGGCAGGCACTCCATTCTCACCACTCCGTAAACGCTGACCAAATGATGAACGAAGGACCCTCAGTGATCACGCCACCCGGAGGGCCGGGGACAGGCCGGGTGGTGAGAGTAGCACCCTATTTTGCACAGGAGGGATGGAGGCGCCGAGGGGCCCAGCGGCACTGAGCAGCGTCTCACAGCTGGCCTGGGAGGGGCGCGGGATTTGAACCCAGGTCCTGCTGCTAGAGAGGGCAGAACCCACTTTAAACCGGCAGCGCGGCTACTGGAATGACACGGAATCCCTCAGCCTGAAATGTCCTTCTGTCCCTTCTCATCCTGCCCTCCTCACAGGGCCGGGAAGAGGACCCGAGGCGAGAACAGAGCTGTGGTTTTCTCGTCCACGTACTAACTCATGTGTCATCTTCACAGAAGCCCTGTGCGGTGGGGGACCACGGTCGCCCCGTTTTACAGACGGCACACTGAGGCAGAGAGAGGCCGGGCCGAGTGCACGCCTGCAGCGAGGGCCGGATCCGGCTTCAAGCCCAGGTCCTCGTTTTCCTAACGGCTGGGCGAGGCGGCCTCTTCCGGAGCCAAGTGACATGCAGAAGCCCGAGAGTGTCACATTCAGCAAACGCTGCCGTGCTCCTCCCAGTCTTGGGGGTCGGGTCTACGGCTGGTCAGGCAGGAGGGAGGTGAGAGAAAGTGCCCCCCACCCCCACCACAACGTCTGCATCCAATGAAACCCCCGGAAACACTCAAGAGTCGCTCTGCATTTGTGACGGCCTGGGGACCCACACTCACAAGGGAGGCTCAACTCACCCTCGGTGGGAAACAGCCCACCCCAACCAGTGCTGAGGTCACCCTGCCACCTATCCACCCTGCAGCGGGGCCCTCCCCCAGGGCGCGGGGCCACCCCAGGTCCAAGGTCGCTGGCAGACAAGACGGAGCCGCAGCCTGTCCCCCGGCCGCGGGAGAGGGGAGTCCTCGTGTCTGCGACTCCCTCCCTTGGCCGGCCTGCGGACTGGAGTCTCCAAAAATGGTTTTCACAACTCAGTTAGCAGCAATCAATTATTCACGACCTGGCTTCCCACAAACTCACAGCCTGTCACTGTTAGCGAGATCATTTCTGGGCCCTGCCCAACAGCCCCGCTCCCTTTCCAAAGACCCCCAAAGCCTGCCAGCCACGCGCACGGCGGAGGGGCGGCGGGGGAGGCCCCGCGGTACCCAGGGCCGCGAGGGGCTGCCCCCGGCCTGCGTGACTCACGTCAGGCTGCAGGGCAGACGGTCCGACCTCCGTGAGTCCAACTGGAAAATAGGGCTCAGGAGTTCCGGACCCTCCGCCAGGCGTGGGGATGACGCCCCGTTATTTTACGAAATGCTTCGGGCTCCGCAAACACAGCGTTCTGCACAGAGCAGCCTCGTGAGGGGCTCTCAAACACGCCTGCCCAGTTCACGGTCAAGAACGTCTGGTACGGGGCAGGGGCTTCGGAGCCGTGAAGACCACCGTGAGCATTTGTCCTCCGGAAAGCTGGAGGCCATCTTCAGGAATGCGCTCCCCGTGTCCCGGGGAGACGGAGGGGAGGCCATCTGACGCCCTTGGCACAGACCTTCGCGTTCTGGCATCAGCCCCGCCGGCGGTCCAACGCCAGCTCTGCCGCTTAAACAAGCATAACCTTCCCTGGCGAGCTGCGTTTGCTCTCTCCAAGCCTCAGTTTACACGTCTGAGAAACGGGAGAGGCACTGTACCTACCCCCACCCCCGCCCCCAGGGCTGTGGGAAGGATAAACCAAATGGCTCATAGAAAGCACTCAGCCCCCCGCTCGGCACGCCCCAGGCACTGTGGCCGAGTGACTTAATTCTAAGATGCTGTCACTACTGAGCTGCGACACTGATGAAATCCAGGTGCAGGGCGACAGGGGCTGTCAGGACCCATGAAAGAAATGGCCACAGAGATGGGGAAATTCATCCCAGGTATCGGCAATACTATTTACTAAACATAAAAACGAGGCGTCTGAGGTCAATCATTACGGTCACGGTACTCATCTCAGGTGAGAAAGCGGGCACAGAGAAGTTAGGCGACCGACTCAAGGCCACACAGCCGCTCACAGCGGAGCCGGGGGGGACAGGATCCCGTCCCCACACTGCTCTGGAGGGAGGAAGGACAGGAAGCGGTCGAGTCAGCCAGACAACCCCTCCCCTCCTCCGAGAGGTAAGCAATGACACGAATGCGCACAGTGTGACGCCTGCTGCGTGCCCAGGCACGGCACCAGATGAACTGCGGCCGCCGGCTCAGTTATTCCTCCCAACGACACTCAACAGTGCATCACCTCCTGCGCCCCCACTGTGCATCACCTCCTGGGCCCCACTGGGCATCACCTCCTGGGCCCCAC
>PVJL010008469.1:52968-66461 GCA_004026885.1 Lyroderma lyra
GGGCCCCACTGGGCATCACCTCCTGCGCCCCCACTGTACATCACCTCCTGGGCCCCACTGGGCATCACCTCCTGCGCCCCCACTGCGCATCACCTCCTGCGCCCCCACTGCGCATCACCTCCTGCGCCCCCACTGGGCATCATCTCCTGCGCCCCCACTGTACAGGGAGGCCACCAAGGTGAGTTCACTCGACTCGCCTCAACGCACACGGCCGGTAAGTGACGGAGCCGGGGTTTGAACGCAGGCCGCCCGGCCCTGGAGTCCACGAGACTTCAGCACTGTGCACGTCACTGGGTGCCACACGCATTCCATTAAGTGCTTGGCGTGCGCCTGGCGGGTAATAAATGGTGGCTGCAATGAGTACTGTCATTATTTAGTTACTGCCACGTACCGTCCCCAACCTCCTCGTGCGCATCCTCTGCACTGGGTGCTGAGAACGCCAAGTATGGAGGTGACGAGCAGTCCACGTGACGGCACGTGATCCGGCGTGCTAGAGCCATCTCTGGCCTTTGGGTCTCAAAAATGTCATGTTTAAAGGCGGCTTCTTACGCTTTGAGCATCGCTTCGTCTGACTTTTCCAGCAATTTTTGAAGAAGTGGAAGACATTTACTGAGGACCTACTATGTGCTGGCACTGGGGACACCCCGACAGAGTGAGTGGGCCAGATACAAGCTCTGACGGCCATGGGGGTGCCCAAAAGCTCTTAAGAGACTAGAGTTTGTCATCAGCGACAGGGGAGGGCCTGTTGGGGGATGAGGCCCCATTCTGCACACGGAGCACATGGGGCAGGTGGGTACGGATCCCCGCCACCCCCTCTGCCAGATGCAGGTCACAGCTGGAAGGAGGAAAGACACACGCAACTAGGACACAGGAAACCACAGAGGGCACTCGAAACTGCAGGGCGCAGGGGCCGAGCAATCCCTTGGCCCATTTGACTGACAGGGAGACTGAGGCCCAAATTCATGCCAAGTGACACACAGAACTGGGACCAGTCCCCCCGTGTCCTAACCCCTGGATGTCCAGATCTTGTCACCTTGCTTCGAAAGCGTGAGCCACCCAGGCACGGCACAGCACGGCCCCCACCACGGACATGCCGCTGCCATTTCTCTGGGGCACCAGGCCGGGACCGGTGCAGCATGCCACCATCAAACGGACACCTGAACGTGGCACACACGACAGTGGGTCTGGGGTGCAGACGAAGGGAGATGAGAGTTCAGTGTCAGGGGTGTCATTCTGGAGAAGCAGGCGGGGAAGGGAAGGGAAGGGACCCGGAAGAGACAGGCGTCTTTTCTGTTGGGGACGGGGCGGCACTAAAGGCAGAGACACTCTGCACAAAACAACCTGCTGCAGGCAGAACGGTTTTGTACAACCAACAGGAAATGCTTCATTTGTTCCAAACGAAAGTGCTTTCGCGGCGTGTGGAGGGGCCTTCCAACCAACCTCCCGGTCACTGGTCTAAACCAATCAGTGTCCTTGGGCTCTGGGAAGACGCGGACGAGGAACCCACCAGCAGGGCGGCGGGAGCCCTCATAAAAGAGAATGCATTCCAGGGGCCCAGAAGCCCCTGCAGGCCCTGCCTGCTGTCCCCCGCCCCCTGCGGCTGACGTTTGTGCCCTTGCTCACAACGGTCACACACACTGTGCCCTTCTTCTTCCAATCCAGGCCTGACCCCCTCCTGGGTATTTTATCTTAATGTCACCTCCTGGAAAAGACTGCTCTCACGACCCCTCCACCTCCACTCCTCACAGTCCCCTGCCCGCGTGGGCAGGTGTGACAAGTGGGCAGGGGCTCCATTTTTGTTCACTGCTCCTAGCACAGTGCGTGGCACACAGCAGACCCTTGGTATTTGCTGCATGAATGCATACAATATTGCTGGTTTTCTGGGTAAATCTACACAGCAATGCAGTCACGTAAAACTTCCCGCACGCCGTGCACGGTAGATGCTGCTGGGAGTGCGTCAAGGTCAATCCCCAGCCCCAAGGTTAGCTTCCTGTTTCTGTCAGACAGCAGCCCTGTGCTTAATGGGATAGAAGCCTTTTGCCCATCTCCTCAGGGTCCACGCTCTAGTCCCCAGCCAACCCTGACAGGTAACCCCAGGACAAGGAGACACTGGCTTTACCAGACCCCACAGGGCATCACACCTGGATGCAAAGATCCCTGGGAACCGGCAGGAGGGTCAATGCCTTCTACAAAACAACCAACTGCCCTTGCCGGCCTTAACGTTCTTCAAGACAAGAGGAAGTTGGCGAGCAGAAAAAAGTGCGTAAGGTTTGCTCTGCCTTAATGTGGTCAGGCTAAGAAAGAACTTTTCCTAAGCCACCCCACCAAATAACATGAAGTCACAGTGACGACTCCTGCGACCCACTGCTTCCCCCACTCAGTGGCCAAAAGCACTGAGCTACCGCCGGGAGTTACGAGGGAACACACGGCCTGTTCACAGAGGCTGACGGAGGAGGAACTAGATTCACTTTTTGTCCTATGGAGTCATTAGAGGATCTCACAGAGCAACGCTACCGTGTTTATGTCCTGTTTTGTGAATTTTTGCTTTTATTTTTATTTATGCCCATTTTCTCCTCTTTTTTGGGGGGTGTATTCTATTGTTTTTAAAAAATAAAAATGGGACTCTTAACCTTAATCTTTTTCATCGTTTGTGTTTAATGTCAAAGCTAAAGTGCTTTTAAATTAGGCTATTAATTTTCCTCGGGGTACAGTGTTAGCCTCAACCCATGGCTTTTATAGGAGGTTTTTCATTTTCATTAATCACCCTATTAATCTGAAATTTCAATTTTGATTTCTTCTTTATGAGTTATCTAGATGAGTTTTTTTTGTTTAAATTTTCAAAGTGACTGCCTTCTAGAGATTAATGTTTTAATAGGTCTTATTGTTTAATGAATGAAGCCAGCAAGATTTCTACTTCTGAAATCTATTAAATTTCTTTTGGGACAAATGAATCATTGGTTTTAATTAAGGCATCTTAGAACATCTAGAAAATTGTCTATAAAAAAGCCATGTTCTAGAATACACACACACACACACACACACACACACACGTGCGCGCACACACACACACCCCTTACTAAAGAGTTTCACAGAATGTTTACCAAAAAA
This sequence comes from Lyroderma lyra, assembly GCA_004026885.1. Taxonomy (NCBI): domain Eukaryota; kingdom Metazoa; phylum Chordata; class Mammalia; order Chiroptera; family Megadermatidae; genus Lyroderma; species Lyroderma lyra. The sequence goes on from PVJL010008469.1 coordinate 56,077, forward strand.
ATAAATATTTCATCTTTTCAAAAGAAAATATCCAAGCAAAGAAATCAAACAAACTATTAAGCTGGGGAGAAGGGAAAACTACCAGCAGAATTTAAGGATGAAGTTTCTCTGATTGGAATTCCACACCCAGCAATTACACTCGTACCCCTACTTTAAAGACTAAGGCTGAGCCACAGACTGAGTCAGGTATAATGTTACACTTCAGCTGAGACTGCTTTCGATCCCACTAACCTCTTCACCACTGAATCCCACTGTCTCCGCATGCCCCCCAAATACTAAAACAGCAGCTAAGAGTCTTCTCTTACAACATTCCTTAAATGTGTTGATTGCACAAGGCACAACCAGAAGGTTGGATTAAAAGCAACAGGGTTTCACTCTGAGTAAAGTGGGCTGGCTAGAAGGCTGCTGACACGACTCTTTGACGAGGCCCGGGAAGAATATTAAGTCATCTTTCAGCCAGTGCTGAGTGAACCTGAAAGACGGGCAGATCCTAGGGAATCCTGACCTTCTTCTCCCAGCCCTGTCAGTGCCTTCGCTGAGAAAGTGGGACAGCAAATGGGAAAGGACCGGCACACAGGGACTGACGCAGGACGGGCGCTGCTGAGCAGTCCTGACAACACATACAAAGGCAGCTCCTCAGGAGGGGGTCTCTGAGCTCCAACGCTGTGGCCACGTACAACGCAGGCCATCCCCAAAGTGTTTCAATGTAAAATGACGCGTACTACTGTGGCCCAGAGGTGTTCCTGGGACAGAAAACTGGCTTCATCTGCTTCCCAGCAGGAGAACCAGAGAACCAGACAGTGATAAACGGAAGTCAATCAAAGCAGACAGTAACGTCAAAAGAACGTGCCTAATTCTTCCAGGCCTGTTTTGCTGCATGAAGATAAGAGTGTTTTGGACAAGATGAGAAACTAAATGATGGCACCACGTCCAGAAGCAATTAAAGCAGTGACTATCAGGCCTGCTCCCAATGTCCTCGAAGGTACCGAGGTGGAAGAACAGTAGTCTATTAATGAATTGTGGTGCGACTGACCCTCTAGTTAGCAAGATAAATGACTGTTTTTCAAAGTAAATCTTGTTCCAGAGTTTCAGCACATGAAAGTATCACCAAGCTTTACTGCCTAGTAGGAAAAGTAAGATATGCAAATGAAAACACACTTGTCAAATCAACCCCACCCCCAAAAAAGAAACAACAGTGGTTACATCACTTCCTCTCCTAACTAGGTACATACCCAACAGAACTATTTCCCAAGTTTGTGTTTACCAAAAGACACGCACGAGAATGTTCACAGCAGTGCTATTTGCGATGGCTCCAAAGTAGAAAACTTCTAAATTCCTACAAGCAATGCAGATGCAAATTGTGGTTAGTTCCACAGGGAAATACTACACAGCAGGCATGTCCAACCTGCGGCCCAGGACGGCTTTGAATGCAGCCCAACACAGACTCCTAACTTAGGAGATTTTTTTGGGTTCTTTTTAGCTCATCAGCTGTCGTGAGTGTGAGTGTATTTTATGTGTGGCCCAAGACACTTCTTCTTCCGATGTGGCCCCAGGAAGCCCAGAGGTTGGCCCCTGCTGCTATATAGCAATGTAAACAAACAATTACAAATACATGAAACAATACAGATACAGGGCCGGCAAACTTTCTGTAAAGGCCTAGATAGTAAGTATCTTGGGTTTTGTGGGCCAGCCACACCGTCTTTGTCAAGACTACTCAACTCTGAAACTATAGAGTGAAAATAGCTGTAGCTGAAATGTTAACACACGGGTGTGGCCAAGTTCCCATAAAGCTTTATTTATACACACTGGAATTTCCACTTCATGTACTGTTCACACAATCACAAATCACTATTCTTCTTTTGATTTTTTTCCCCCCAACTCTCGATTTATACACGGAAAATCCATTCTCAGCTCATAACCCATATGAAAACAGAAAGGGGCCGATTTGGCCCGAGGGCTAGAGTCTGCCCAAGGGTGATATAATCTCATACGGTTTAATCTGGCATAATGCTAGGCAAAGCAAACCAGGCACGACGGGGTACCTAGCACAGGATTCCATTTCTAAAACCAAGCAGAAGTAACCTATGGGGTCAGAAGTCATGGTCAAAGTTCCCCTTAGAAACATGAGGACCAGAAGTAGGAATGAGAGGGATGCAGGGGACGGGGGGGGGGGGGGGGGGGGGGGGGGGGGGGGGGGGGGGGGCAGGGGGAGCCGTACGGCTCTGTGCTCTGCATTTGGATGCTGGTCACTCCAGCGTGGCCACCTGGGTGGCTGTCCATTCAGGATTTGTGCACTTTTCCGTAAGTAAGTCTGTCCTACTTCTGGTGAAATTTAGCAAGTTGTTAAAATCAAGACAGGACCATTCCATCTGCTGCAAAAAAGAACCATCAGAGCCGTCAAATGACTCCTTCGCTGTGGCCAGGTCATCAGCTGCCTCTAGAGTTAAGGTGGATTTAAGCTACTGTCCCTCTAGCTGTCATCGCACTGGCTTTGAGAGGGAGGTGCACTTCATGGTTTAAGAGGTGGTGAGGTTGTTTTCCTCGGTGTTTCCCCAGTTCCCAGTTCTTCCCCGCCTGGGAATCTGTCATTAATACTGTGACCGTCAGCAGCATCTGGCAACCCTCATGGCCTTCAATGTGCAGCAAGCCCTGCGCTGGACCCACGCGATGAGAAAGGCCACGCCTGGCTTTCCTGCTGGGGGTGAGAGACTGTACAGTTTCCTGTCACAGTCAGCAGCTGAGTCTCACAGCTTGGAATTATTGCTGTGATTATTAATTTAATACAAGTCAGTAACTCATCAAAATATTGCCCCGTAGATCAGCGGTGCTCAACCTGCGGGTCACGACCCCTTTGGGGGTGGAAAGACCCTTTCACAGGGGTCACCTAAGACCATCGGAAAACACAGATCAGATATTTACATTATGATGCATAATAGCAGCAACATGACAGTTATGAAGTAGCAATGACAATAATGTTATGGGGGTCACCACAACCTGAGGAGCTGTATTAGAGGGTCACGGCCTTAGGAAGGTCGAGAACCACTGACCTAGATGCTACCTCGCTGCCGCAAGACTGTGTAGATGGAGGGCAGAGGCCGCCCATCCCCGTAGGCTGGTGGGAACCTTGGTGAGGGTCCTTCCACCACGGCCAGACGGCCACGTTCACCAGCACTCAAGTCCACGGTCATTGTCATGTCCGTCTTCCCATTAGAGACACTGAGTCATGTTCTGCATTTTACATCACGGTCTGACCTTGGGCGACCCACTCACCGCTGGGTCTCAGTGGTTCTACCTGTGTAATGGGCAAACAATGACTACCTTTTTGCAGAGGAATTCCTCACGGAATCACTTTGTTAGCACATTCCGTGCAGCACACTCATGGTACGTGTCACACAGGCCTGAGTTCAAATCCCAAGTCTACTGCTCCGTGACTCTGAGCATGATTAAACGGGATAACCCGTGAGACGCTGCTTAGCACGGTGCCTGGCCCCCGGTGGGCATTTAATAGACAACAGCAACTGTCACTATCATTATCATTATCATTATCATTAATTCCAGGGTTGTAAACGCAAACCCTGCAGGCAACACCCATAAGCGACGTGAACTGGTGGGCCTCCATGGCAAACTGGAAATGCGGTCTCCTGGGGAGGGGCACCCCATCTTCTCCCCTCCCTCACGTGACGACTCCTTTGAGAATGAACACCGGAGTATCAAATAGGCACACTAATAAATTAGACGTTTATTTGAAATCCCTGATTTTACACTGTTGGCCAGTAACGTAAATTTTTTAAATTTGGTGCCATCGTCCCATCGGAAGCCCCAACCTGACTCACGGGAGCCGGGTTCACTTGCTCACGCCTTCTGGGGCGCACTTTTGCTGGGGGCTTCCGCCACCCGCTCACTCCAGCAGAGGTCTTTGGCTCCACGTGACTTTTTTTCCCCCTTAAAAAAAAAATCTAAAACAGCAGCCAGCCTCTTGAATAATTAAAAACAGTGAACGCTCCTATGCCCAACGCCCAGGTTTTCTCTTAATATCCAAGGTCATCCCCACCCCGTTCTCTGTGGTCACCTCATCTTCTAAATAAGAGGGGACCCCGGGTAAGAGTTCAACGACCCTTACTTGGGAGGCCGAGGCGGAAAAGCATGCCAGGAGGCCACTTTGCCTCAGGAATGGCTCCTCCGTCGTGCCCAGTGACAGGCAAATGGAGTTCCCTGTGAGTGTGTTCTGTGACAGCGGTCCCTTCTGAGCTGGGGAGGACAGAGAGAAAGAGAGACAGTGCATAGGTTTTTGTTTCAGAAAGGACACCTGCAAGGCACGGTCCTACGTTAAAAATTAAACAGAAAATAGCCGTGAGTCCAGAAAAGAAAAACAAAAAGCAAAGGTGCCCCGTTACGTCTCTCATTAACAAAGCCCTATCTCACCGGCAAGGAGGTACAGGAGAGGACAAGTCTTCCATGTCCCCAAAGACAGAGGGCTTAATGAGGTACAGTAACTACTGTGTCACTCAAGCCAGCTAACCTGGGTTTAATTCTGTCCTTAGAGAATGCAGATGGCAGCTCCCCATTACCTAAAACAATTGTTCATTTTCTTCCCGTGAGTCTGGTGGAGTACTAAGACTTTTGGAAGTCACCACGCCGCCCCTGGGCTCTGTTTTGATTGCTTGTCCCCTTCATTATAACATGATGAGCTGTCCCCACTGCCCTCTTGAATGAGTGCTCGGGTTGTACTGCGGTTCTGGCATCCGGGGTCTGGCTAGGAGAGCCTTGGTTCTGGGTTGAGTGAATGTGGTCACTACAGGCCCGCCTGGTGACACATCCATCACAGATCATTTCAAAGCCAAACACGTGGGGGACCTCGGTACAAAGAGTCAACGTGAAGCAAGCACTCCGCGTGAATCCAAGAGATGCCCGTGAAGGGTTCAGGGCCAGGGCCAGAAGATGGGTGTGGGGGGCCCTGTCACTGCAGGGGCAGCCACCGAGGCCACCGGAGCAGGCCCACGGCAGGGACCGCCACGCAAAAGGAGCCAGAGCCCGGTTCCTCCTTATGTCTAACTTAAGTCCTTTGTGCTTGAACTTCAGAATAAATCAGCATGGCTGCTCCTCAACATGCTCCCAACCTCGGTCACTCCATCAGCCCCGCTGGGCCATCCAAGCTCAGGTCTGGATTAGGACTGGCACCGGCGTGGGGTACTACCCCTTAGGGGCTGTCAGCATGTTAACCGACACCTTTTACTTAAATGCCAATTTACGGGCATGCGAGGTGACACGAGCCTGAAGCTGTCCATGGGACTGACTGGTTGTATTTACATGTGGTCCCTAACCAGGGCACAGGTGCGGCTGGGATGTTGGGGGGACTCCCGGGCTGGGTGCAGGTTACTTGCGTAGGTTCAGTTCAGGAAGGTTCACCGAGCCGTACAGTTAGATTAACCAGAACTCAAGCAACTGGTGAAAAAAAACCTGAAGAAATAACATTACACGTATCAGGCACGGGTGCCAGCTGATGGAGAGTCGACTACATAGTCTATTTTGGTGTTATAAAAAAAAAATCATTAAAAATTATGCATAATTTAAGGAAGGAATAAATCGTGTGCAGATAGGAACAGAAATGCTTTATTGAAAGACGCTCTAATAAAGGCCGTTCGCCCACGCGGGGCCTTCGATCACGACGCAGAACTGGTTGGTGAGCAGGCCACACACTGGGAGTCCTGGGGCTGCTTACTCTGGGGTGACCTGGCAAAAGCTGGCTGCCCGAAATAAGTCCCCAGCCAAAGATAGAGGACATTAATCCACCCGGTTCAAGATAAATCCTCACTGTGGGCCCCTATCTTCTCTCAGCACCTCGTTTGTCTCTGCGCTTGTAACAGTTTGAATTTTTGCAAGGACCAGACGACGCCGCAGGGTAGGGTCCCCACAGAGCCTGGCACCCAGCAGGCCCTTGGTCACTGTCTGCTGAGCTCATGGCCAGGTGCCTGAGCCAGTGGGAACCTCGGGGGCGTTTCCTGTGTTCCTCCGCTCTCTGTCCCCAGGGATTGCAAGTCGGACGTGAGGGAAGCCCAGCCAAGCGGCACGCGCCTGTCACGTGCTTCTGTCCTCCGACGGGACCCCGCTGGACGCTTCCTGAGCCTCGGAGTACCTTCTCATCTGTTTGCCAAGTCAGACCCTCACGACCCGGTGAGGGACTGGGGCTAAATGCGCATCATCTGACGAGCGTGCCCAAAAGACACAAAGAGGTCAAGGTCGTAGCTCATCCCTGACCCAGTCGGCCAAGGTACTCCAGAATGTTCCACCCTTTCACCTGCCCTGCCAGCTCTCTGACAACTCTCAACATCCCAACCCATGGTCCTGGGGGGCAAGGGAGGGGAGCACAGAAAGGGGAAGGCGGGTGACTCGAAAGAGCCTCTTACACCCACCCCACCACGGGGGAGCCAGTCTCCCACATTGTCGAACTCGATCGTAGAACTGATTCCACTAGTGCTGAGGGTGTTGCATCCGCGATGGCCTCGGGCTTGTAAGAACGTGCCCATTCCCGGGTGAGCGCCAGCGGCAGGGAGGGACGGAAGCCTCCGCGACCCTCCGGGGCACCCGGGAGACGGCCACAGCCGCCCCGCTGAGTGAGTGCTGTGAGCAGCCACGTGGGCAGAGCCGAAAGCTGACCACCGACGCTTATCTTTAGCTTACAACAGTGACCATGGAGATCTTACAGAGGTTGCAAGCTCAGCAGCCTGCAGGGGCCAGACAGGGACCACAGTGGAAGAGGAGACCTTGGGGGTCTCCAGGGAGCCTGAGGGTCTCGGAAAAGCTCCCCCTCGGCGTGGCCAGCAGACAGCAAGGCCGTATGTGAGCCGGGTGCTGCCAGGTCTTCTGGATTTTTAAAGGCATTTCCAAAACCCACGCTGTCTGATAGCACATCCTAACCCCCACAGTGCAGTGCCTTTTCATTTCAGCGTACTGTGTGGGCCAGAACAGACCTACCCAAGGGCCCTACAAACGTGAGGGCCCCTCCTGCACACGTCTCTCTCATGGTGAGGCTGTGTCGGGAAGGAAAACAGGCAATGACCATGAACCAGAGCTGTGCCTTCTCACAGGCCCTTGTAGGGGGATGCCTCATGGCCCCCGTGTGGCAGATGAAGAAACTGAGCCCTCAAGAGGCCAAGAGATGTGTCTAGGTCACAGGATATGCATGGCAGAGCTGGGCTGTGAACCTCTGATGTCAGGGCACTGCTCCCCACAACTAAGCATCTCATGACATACGCAGTGTCTGACCACCTGCTCCCTGAAAACCTTGGGCAGTTCACTGCTTATCTCTGGGCTCCTTAGTCAGCTAAAAGAGCCTGAACCCCATGAGTGCAACAGTTCAGGCCTTGTGGCCAGCAGTATGGGGTGACATGAGACTTGAGGCTTCTAGGCCCCTGAGTCACACTATTCCTGGCCCCCACCTATCCAGAAAACACCTTCTTCTTATGCCCAAGAGGCTGCCATGGGAAAGGGCATCAGGAGTGAACTGGGCAAGGATGTGAGAGGAACCTCTTTATTGATAGGCCACTGATCAGCAGCTGACCCTCGCCTGCTGGATGGGTCCCCCTGAGGGCAGGGAGCACATGTCCCTGTTCACAAAGGCAGTTCCAATGCTGGGCACAGTACCTGGCATGCTGTAACTGCTGGGAGTGGAAGATGGGTGGATGGATGGATGATGGATGGATGGGTAGATGGGTGGATGGATGGATGATGGATGGATGGATGATGGATGGATGGGTAGATGGGTGGATGGATGGATGATGGACAGATGTATAGATGATGAATAGATAAATGAATGGATGGATGGATGGATGACAGATGGATGGTGGATGGATGGGTGGAAGTATGAATAGATGATAGATGGATGGATGAAGGCATGCATGAACAGGTAGGAGGAAGGGGAAGGAGGGAGGGAAAAGTCACAAAGGACTCAGTGACTTTGAACTGGGTACAGACTAAGAACACAGCCTTTGGAGTCACCACCAAACTTGACCTCCTCGTCTAGCCTTCTCAGCTGTTTAACTGTCATCCGACTTCTAACCAGTACAAAAGAGATGAGGTGAACAGCCCTTAACACGCACGAGGCGTAAGGATGCAGTAAGATCTTGTCTCTCTGGTGCTTCCAGTGTGGAGTGTAAGGTAAACAGTCAGTGTAGAGAAATGCCCCCGTTACAGCGCCTGTGCCCCTAGGGTAGGGGACCTTTGCATCAAACTCTCTGCCCCATAAATCCGACTCCCTTGGGCTTAAAAAACATGCCTCGAGGCCAAGGATTACAGCAAAGGATTCCCTGGGTGGAGAGATGCTTGTCATTAGCAGCCATGACACATTAGCCTGGATTAGATGCCCAGATAAACCAGCAGTCACCTAGATGGGACAAAGCGGACACAGACCAAATCATTTTGTTGCCTTCAGAGGGTCCTGAAGGGGGAGATCTTCCCCCTCACACACAAAAAGACTCAGTTTGTCCTTAGGGGGCATGCTTTCCCATCTGGCCGGGTGTCTGGGTGCCTGACTCCCTGCCCACTACAGTGTTGAAGGGGTTAAGGTGACACCCCCCCCCCGCCCCACCCCTGTCCCTGCCACCTCTTGGTAATGTCTCTGGCTTCCAATGGAGGAGGGGCAGCCCTAACCACAGGGACCAAAGGCCACAACCTGAGGAATCTCTGCGGGCAAACGGGTCGTTTCTACCGCAGGCGGAAGGAAGTGCCCACAAGACACGGGACAGCATGTCCTCAGAGATACCGCCTGGCTCCGTCCAGGCCCTCAGGGGCATGTCGCAGGCCTCCTGGGGGGCACCACCGAGGAGCCGTTTAACTGGGAGCGGGGAGCGGCAGGAAGCCTGCTGCTGAGGAATGGAAGGCTGTTTCCAGCTCTTTCCACCCGCCAGGGAGCCTGGTGCAGCACCCTGCCTCCACCCCCCAATTCAACTCCCTCCTCCGGCCCACGCGGCAGGTCAAGTTCAGGTGTCCCCCGGCCACGTGCTGCGTCCTGCACTGTAGCGGGCCACTGGGGCTGTCCTCGGCCTTGGGCGTTGTGACTGAATCAACCAGCCAAGCGCCCCGCTCACCGAGCTGTCGGGTGGCAACGCTGTGGGCCGTGGCGAGGCGCCCTGAAGAGGGAAGTTGCACAACGGTGAGCGCGCCAACCTCCTGAGCCCCAGCGCTGGCTCTGCCACGGCCAGCTGCGGCCCCCGGGAAAGCAGCGAAGCGCCCCTGCCTCAGTTTCCCCGTATTATTATTATTATTCCCCAAATAATACTCTCTTATTCGTCTTACTGTTTCGGGGTCTGAATCCATGAACAGCTGTCTATCTGCCCATTTTGCAGGGCTGGCCGTAAGAAGTGAAACAGTGACAGGAAGATTTTGGAGGAATGATGTGGCTGCACTTCGGGTCTTTCGAAGAACCGCCTAGACAAGGAGACATCTGTCCCTCAACTGGAAGGGGCGGGGCTGGGGCTGGACCCCCACCCACTCCGCCCAGCACAGACAGAAGAGTCCCCGAGGCAGCGCACAGTCGGCGGTCACGAGGCGGCCACTTCTAGCCTGGCATCCTGAGTTTCCAGTTTGTGTGAGCTGGGTGACACCGTCCTCCGTCCTGCTGTTTCGGTTGTTGCTGGGGGGCGGCGAGCACAACGTACGTAAAATAGCTGAAGGGTGCCTGGCACAAGGCCGGCACTCAGGAAATGCCGGTCCGCCCGCACCCCCATCCCGGCCTGCTGCAAGGCCGACGCACGTAGGAGGCGGGTGCGTCCGACGACCTTGCGCGGCTCGCAAACCCTCCTTGGCGGGGGAAAATCCATACTAATTGCAAAAACAAAAACCCGCTATTTTCAAATATGCTCAGAGTCAATAGCTCGGGTCTGAGCACTTACTACGTGCCGGAGCAAATCGGCTCACAGGTACGGAGACGGCAAAGGCGGGACGGGAAGCCAGCTGGGGCCGGCACGCAATTCCTTTGACTTTTTCTCCTGCTGCCCCACTCCTTCCTTTCAACTTGGGTTGTGTCGGAGGTCAGTTGGTATTTTACTTATTTATTTATTCCCCGCCCCGCCCCCGAAGAATTGTCTTTCTGTTTCTGATAGGGGCCAGGGTCAACACAAGTGGGGAGCTGCAGAGCTGGTAGAAAGGGAGTGTGAACACCAGTGACAAGTCTTCAGGCAGTGTTACACCAATGGGAGAGGCCAGGTCAGCCCTTACCCATGCGGCCCAATTATGCTGGCACCCTGCAGGTGGGTCCTTCTGCATGGAGATCTATGGCCCCACGGGTCACAAACAGCTCTGGGTGGGAGGGCGGAGACATCCTTAAGGATATTTTGTTTTCTGGGGAAACACACACACACGCGCACACACACGCACGCACACACACACAC